>PVKS010054607.1:0-10002 GCA_004027875.1 Aplodontia rufa
GCCTCCCTCTTGAAGGAGGGTCCTGCTCCCTGCACCCTGGTGGGCTCCCCTGTGGGGAGCAGTGGTACCCAGCTCTCTGTCATGCCCTCCCCCATCTATGGAGCTGTGCCAGGCTTGGCACCCCGTGCTTTACGGAAACTGGATCCTCACCCCAGAGCAACGAGGAGGGCACCGTCTCCCAGCTCACACCTGAGGAAACCAGGGCTGGGGGAAGTCACATGGCTTGGCCCAGGCCACCCGCCAGAAAGCAGAAAGGAGGGACTCAGGCTCGGGTTTAACCTTGGTGCCCGCTGCCTCCCAATACTGCTAAACCTCGCGTATGGGTTCCGGGCCTGGGCGAGTCCCGCCTGGCACACCACGGTGCTGGGGACGGCTAGCCCCTCCCGCCTCCCTCTGGCGCTCAGCAGCAGCGCACCCTCGTCATTTGTGCACCTGAGGCCCAGGCTGGACCCGGGACCTGCAGCTGGAGGCTGCTGGCCAAGGTCCCTGAGATTCCGGGACGACTCGCCCATGCCCCCCAGACATCCGTCAGGCTGTCGTGGTAGGAGAGGAGGCGCAGGCCTGGGAAGGGCCAGTGGACATCAAGAAAGAGGAATGACCCAGAGACAAGTTCCAGAATATTCCCAGGAACAGCCTATTCACCTTCAGGTGCCCACAGAAGGACTGGACAAGGCCCCAAGAGGCAGGGGCTGCTCACTACAGAAAGAGGCTGGCAGTAAGTTCAAGGAGTCAAGCAGCGTTTTGGGGTGGGCTTGGTGACGCCCAAGTCACCCTCTCACTGCATGGGACAGCAAGGAAGCCAGAAAACCCAATCAAGGCTCAGGCCACTCCACCCGCCCTGCTCCCGTGTCCCCCGCTGAGGAGCCCAGCGGAGTGGAAACAGAAGGACCTGTTTGTCATAGAAGTCCAAGACCTGAGAAGATGGGGAAACTGAGCCTCAGAAGCCCAGAGATGGACAGGTGAGTGCCTAAGCCAACCCAGCATTATGACAGGTGCGACCCTGAGTCTCCTGACGGCTGCTGGAGGGCTCTGCCCACCTCCTGTTCCTCTTTCGAGGACCTGAGCCTGCAGGGCCCACACTCTGATTTGTCCCCGCTTCCTGCAAGACTCAGCCCTTGAACCCTCCCTGTGTCCTTCCCCTTCCCCTGTGCCAGGCACAAGCAACCTTGGATTTGTGGAAGGAAAGGACCCCGGGTGAAAGCACAGCCATTGAGAGACAACGTCACCAGGTCCCCGATGCTGGGGACGAGCCCTTCTTCCCTTCCTGAGGTCCCCGTTGCCGGGGCAGCTCGCAGCCTCCTGGAACCCCGACACTTGCGCGCGTATTGCAAGCACATGTCTTCTGCGCGGGCCGTGCACACTGAACCCCTGCTGAAAACCACATTAAAACGGACCGGAGGAGAGGGAGGCGCTCCCAACGTGCTTTGTTGTATTTTATTTTTGACTTGGAAAGAAGCACGTCCAGACTGCTGATCAAAGAGCGGGTGGGGGCCTCTAAACCGCACGGTCCTGGGACAGTGGCTCTGGCTCCAGGGAACCTAGACAGGCCAGACTGTGCATGGGCCCCTGGCTGGTGCAGAGGCCGGAGGTCCCCCAGGCGGCTCTCTGCCCACCGTGCCCACACCATGCGAGCCTGGGTCCCTTTCTCCCTTTGTCCCGCAGAAGGGGCTCCTGGGGCGTTGGGCTCTCATTAGCCAGCAGGCACTGGGGCCCGCGGGAGACAGGGTATTTAAAGATCTGGACACAGGAAGCAGACAGGGTCCCCCGAGTGGCAGGATGGAAGGATGTCCTGACTTCAGCCGGGCTTGCTTCTCCGCGCTGCACGATAGATCCGACTCTGGGGATCGCCAGCCCGAGTGCTGGTGACTTGGATGGATGGGTCACACGGTGAGATTCCCACCTGGGCATCCAGGCCCCCTCTCAGCATCGCTCTGAGGGTCCAAGATCCGCTGTCACTGCTCCCTGGTTCTGGTTCTCTTTGCTCAGGGACATTCTAACCCATCAGCGGTTGAATCTGGGGACCCCAAAGTCACAGCGCTTTCCTTTTCTGCCTCAGTTCCGGGGGACCCCCTCCCCCCACACCCCTTGCCCTTTTATAGTCTGCACAGTCCTGGAGCCCAGTGTTCATCTCTGTCCCCCAGCCTCTTAGGTCAGATCCTGCACACCTGTCACCTGCGCTGCCCCGGCCCCTCCGTCCACCCCACCAAGACCCAGCTGCCTGAAACAGAGTGAAGGGCCCCTCCCACCCTGCAGAGGCGCCGCTGCGGGGATGTGAGCCACAGGGCTCCACCCCTGCAGTGGAGTTTGCTTTGTGTGGTTAGGAAGAGGCGCCCCTTCCTCAAGGCACATGACCACCCCTGCTGGAACCCTGCCGTAATAAATATTCAAATCTGTGTCTGATGGGAAGGCGCCCCAGCCTCCAGCTCCCCAGATCCCCATGGCCCTCCAGCTTGCTCAGACCCACTCGCATCTCCTTGTGACCAGGACTTGGTGGTTAGCGCATGTGGCCCATGTGGCCCGTGGGCACAGAATACCCGCTCTGCCTTGCAGCTGCTGTAAAATCCCTTCCCCTCCGCCTCCAGTCGGTTCTCCCATTCGTCAAATGGGGGTACTGGTAATGCTGTCCTCACAGAGTTATGGTGACTGCTTCCTTCATGGAGGCTTGGGCAGTGTTTAATATAGAGTTGACAGGTCACACAAGCTACAGTGGCTTTTTTCTGTTGCTGGTATCTCTTTTCTTTGTCCTTCCGCCCACGTTCTTTCTGCTGGGGGCTCTCTATCCCACCCCACCCTTATCTACTTAAGAAGCTTCTGGTTCTATCTCATTAGCCTCTTCATGCCTGGAATGGTGGCTCATGCCTCTAATCTCGGGTACTAGGGAGGCTGAGGTAGGAGGATCACAAATTTGAGGCTGGCTTGGTCAACTTAGTAGGGACTTTGCCTCAAAATAAAATAAAAAGGATAAAAGGGCTGTGGGTATAGCTCAGTAGTAGAGTGCTTGCCTCAATGCATGAGGTGCTGGGTTCAATCCTGATAACAGCCTCCCCTGGGGGAAAGAGAGAGAGAAGAAAAAGAAAGCCTTTCCCGACCAGGGCCAGACCAGGGCCAGGCAGGCATGCGTCCATTCTGCCTCCAGGCTCCCCCCATTCCCCTTGAAATATAGTTACAGGAACAGCTTTTCCTTGTCCCTTAAATGTCTCTTAATGTCCCAAGATGGTGAGCTCTTGTTTGGTTCTGAATCTTCAAGTCCTAGCCTAATTCTGGCCCCAAAGAAGGAGTGTCACAAAGCTTGTCCCGAAAATAAACTCAACTCATTTTGAGCGTATTGCTCTTCAACGCTGGTTTCAAGCCAAGCAGCTGCTCAGTGAGCTTTCTGTTTAAAAATGGTAAAAAAGAACAATAGTAAATCTTCCTCAGAGAATGTCATTTGCTTAGTAGGCGGAATAAAAGACGCAAGAGAGCGAGGGACAAGGTTAATAATAACCATGAACATTAATCGACCGCTCTGGAGAGCCGCGTGTCTTCCTGGGTGGAATTCAACAACAACCCTATTTCTATGCCCGATTTGCAGAGGAGGCCACTGAGGCTTCCAGGGTTAAGCGGCTTGCTGGAGGTCCCTTGGCCAGGGCAGGTCGGGGATTCCAGTCCCATCTGACTGTCTGCAGAAGTGGGGTCTGACCCCTTCCCCAGTGTCTCCTCTGGTGAGGAAGGGGCCACTGGCTGCTGCCCTGAAGTCCCAGGACTGGGGATGTGATACAGGAGAGGCAGCAGGCTGAGCCAGGAGCCCAAGGGGCAGTGGCCGGTGCCCGGGCCATTTCTATCATGGTGTCAAGACCACTCTGCAGGGCTGTATACCAGGAGGCAGGAAATGAGCATCACACTAGCTGGGATCAGTCATCGGGCTCAAGTCCCAGCTCCGCCACCTGCTGCTGTGTGGTCTTGGGAGACAGTCCCAGCCTCTCTGAGCCACAGTTTCATCATGCTAACACCAGCCTGCCTCCAGACTGAGGCTCAGTGGAGGCAGCTTGTGAGAAAGGTTGTATAAATTGGCCTCAGAAAAGCTGAGGCCGTGGAGCTGCCTTGGGTGATGCTATGGGGGAGGAATTCTCTCAAGAGGTTGGCAGCTGCCATCTTGAAAAGACTTGTAAGCCCAGGACTGAAAAGCTTATTATTTAAACAGAAGTGGATTTAAAACCGGAAGTGATGTCATATCAAACAGGAAGTGGTGCCATTTCACACCAAGACCCTTTCCTATTGGAGCATGCCTTTGTCTATCATCCCTGGGCAGGGATGCAGCAGGAGACTCCTTCTGCTACTCAGCTTGAGGAAGAGGCCAGCATGACCTCTCCCGAGGGTGGTTGGAGAAAATGCATTGGTTCAGGGCCCTGAGAAGGGATGACACCCATTCAGCTCAGGGAATCACCTGGCTAGCTGAACTTTCCCACGTGCTCTGAACATTTTGGATTCTCAGATCAGGGGTGCACAACTGGTAAAGTCTATGCAAATATCCCCCCCAAAAAAACTTCAAAATCTGAAACATTTCTGGTCCCAAGCATTTCGTACAAAGGATACCAACCCGTAATAGGTTTCTCTGATTAATTTTTTTTTTTTTTTTTTTTAAGAAAGAGAGAGGGACAGCGAGAGAGAGAGAAAGACAGAATCAATTTTATTTAGTTTCTCATGGACTTTCGTTGCTCACATACTTCATTGTGTACGTGGTGCTGGGGTTTGAACCCGCGTACTTGCACATGCAAGGCACGCGCTGTAACCGCTGAGCCACCGCTCCAGCCCCTCTCTGATTAATTTTTAAAATAACTGATTGAGATAAAATTCACACAATGTAAAATTAACCATTTTAAAGTAAACAAATTCTGCAGCATTTGGTAGATACAATGTCATCTAAGCACTTCCCTCTCTCTGGTCCCAAAACATTTGCATCACCCCAAAGTAAAATCCCACACCCACTAGCCAGCTTCTTCTGGTATCGGCCCCTTCTTTTCTTCTCCTCCCAGCCTTTGGCGACTACCAATCTACTTTCCGTCTCGATGGATTTATCTATTCTGTGTTGTATGTATAAATGCATTCACCATGAGATCTTCTGCATGTGGTTTCTTTTGCTTAGTGTGATGGAGATTCATTGCATCGTAGTGTGTAACGATATTTCATTCCTTTTTATAGCTGCATAGTGTTCCACTGGTGGGTCTGACTTTCATCCGTTGTTGGACATTTAGGTTTCATCTTTTGACTGTTGAGATTAGTATCGTAATGAACTACAAGCCCGTGTGGACACACAGTTTGAATACATGTTTTCAAGTCCTTGAGTGCGTATATCTATTGATTGCCAACATGGCGTTTCCACTCGTATAGCGATGGACAGCAAGCGTTCCAATTTCTCCACATCCTTGCTATTTTATAGCTGCTGTGTTCTGTCGTTTGTTTCCTTGCATTGTAGCCGTCCTGATAGGTATGAAGTGAGTGCTCGTCTTGGTATTGATTTCCACCTGTGTTCAGTATTTTTGTGTGTGTATTGGCCATCCGCATATCTTCTGTGCAGAAACGTGCATTTCAAGTCTTTTGTGCCTTCAGAGATTGAGCTGTTTGCATTTTTGTTGTTGAGCTACAAGATGATCTATTCTTTTTTTTTTTTAAGAGAGAAGGAAAGTGAGAGAGAGACAGACAGAGAGAATCAATTTTTATTGAGTTTTTCACATGGCCTTCGTTGCTCTGACACTTAGTTGTGTATGTGGTGCTGGGGTTTGAATCTGTGTACTTGCGCATGCCAGGCAAGCGCTGTAACCACCGAGCCACTGCTCCAGCCCCAGATGATCTATTCTTAAGCTCTTTCATCATTGGCAAATATCTTCTTCCATTCTGTATCTTTGCTTTTCACTTTCTTCTGAGGTATGAAAGTTTTAATTTTGACAAAGTCCAAGTTAGCTATTTTTTCCCTGTTGTTGCTCATGATTCTGGTGTCGTGTCTAAGAATTCATTGCCAAATCCAAGGTCGTGAAGATTTAGCCCTGTGATTTCTTCTAAGGGTTCTGTGATTTTAACCCAATTGTTTGGCTATTCCATTTTGAGTTCTTTTGTGTATGGTGAGGTCCAACCTCACTCTGACCCCGTGCCGTTTGCCGAAGGGACTATTTTCCCCCATCGAGTGGTCTTGGTCCCCTTGTTAAAGGCGGTTGGCCGTAGATACAGGGTTCTGGTTTACGCGTAAAGTCTGGGTTCTGGTTCTGCCTCTGCCTCTGCCCGGTGTGTGCCACAGGCAGGGCCTTTCCCTCTCCGGGTCCTCATGTCCTTGTTTGGGAAATGAGAGACTTGGGTTTACACAATGCCGAGGCTGTGGCTGCCTCAAAGATCCCTTTTCCTAGGCTGCCATTACCGAGGACAGGCCGGGTCTGGGCTGGCTCTGCGCAGAGGGGAGGGGGCCGCCCCTTCCTTTCCCTCACTTGCCATCGATCCCTCTGGCCTCTGCGGAGACCATGGACGGTGCAGCTTCCTGCAGCTGATTCTCCCAGTCCTGGGATTGGGGGGGATCAGGGGGTGCTATTCTTTCATCCACTTCTCTAGTTGTTCCCCAACTCTGAAAGGATTTTCCCAGTAAGTTGGAAATGAAACCCCAGAATCATGCTTGATTATGGTAACATTGGAAGTGCTGTGGTCCCCAAGATGCCAGAAAACACTGCCCTCTCCCCATCTCCCTGCCCCTCAACGGTTCTTGAGGTTCTTGAGGTTCTTGACCTTGTCTCATCCTGGTCCTTTCTTTCTTTTTTTTTTTTTAAAGAGAGAGGGACAGTGAGAGAGACAGAGAAAGAGAGAAACAACTTTAATTAGTTTTTCACATGGCCTTAGTTGATCCAACACTTAATTGTGTACGTGGTGCTGGGGTTTGAACCTGGGTCCTCGTGCTTGCCAGGCAAGCGACAAAACCACTGAGCCACCGCTCCAGTCCTTTCTTATCGAGGGAGAAAACACATTTGTATAAAGCCACTGCTTGCTCTGAACCAGGCTCCCTGCGGGCATGGGGGTTGGGGACTCGCGCTGGCTCTCCCCGTAATTCTCAGCACAGCCATGTGGTGGCAGTAAAGTGTCCTCACCTGACCGCTAAGGACACTGAGGTGAGTCTGCCAGGGGAGGGGTTGAGGTCCTCACAGCCTCCTCTTTCAACCGCCTTTTGGAGAGGCCCCCTGAATAAATTCAGACCTTTGCCAAAAGTGAAGTTCCATTTCCTCTTCCATTTTACCTTCTCAAAAGGCTGAAGCCCTAGTTGCCTCTGATGACCACTGGGGAGGCTCTCCCAGTTCCAGTTTTTATGTATCGACTCAACCCTATTTCCTCCTCTCTGCTTTTCTGCCCAGTGTGGCCGCCTGTCCAGCTAACGTAGGGGTGCTAAGTCATTCTTAGTGCCATCAGCTGCTGGAGTACGATGGGAGGGAAATGTAGAACTTGACCCGTAGTCTGGCCTGGTCTCGCTGTATTTTTGCTCTGTGACTTTGGGCAAAGGACCCCCCCTCTCTCTGAGCAGCAGGTTTTTATCTGTAATCATTTTTCAAATTCCCAGGTATCTGCCTGCCCAGCAGAGTGGCCCAGCTCTTCCTCAGCTTGGGGTCATGGAGTGGCAGGCCTTTGGAAACCCTCCACCTCTCCTAAGAAGGGAAGGAACTGGAAAGGTGGCCTCGATGTGGCCTGGACTCAGCAGCTCTCAGCTGACCACAGGCAAGGCCAGCAGGTCTCCAAGGGAAATGGGCCAGGCCAAGGGACCCCCGGCAGCCTGCTCTGGCCCAGGAAGCTTGGGTCTCCCTCTTCCCACAAGTGGGGCTCCTGCCCGTTCCCCCCGCTGGGACTGAGTCACCAAGATTCTTTTATGATCCGTTTCCTGGCCCTTGCCCCTGTTTTCTTTGGACATCAAAAGCAACATCCTAAAATTTCCTCTGCCTAATTTTAGTCTCTGGGAATTGCAGCCAGATGACATCAGACTGAATATTAGAGGCCCTTGGTCTTCCCGAGCTGGCCTCTGTCACCAGCTCCTGCAGCTGCCTTGCTCCTCAGGGTCAGGTGTGGACCTGGGAGACCTGGGAGGGGGTCATTCAGTTCCGCCTGTGCTGCACCTGTAGAGGACCTTGCTGCTCTGTAGGAAACGCCACAGCATTTGATGTCACCTGCATGCAGAGCGGGGGGAGGGGGAGGGGGAGGTCTTTCAATGGCAGGGGGCAGTTCTCACTCTTCAGCAAGTTGTTCCAGAGCACCTAGTGTGTGCCAGGAACCTACTGTGTGTCAGGAGACATGGCAAGCTGCTCGTTTATGTTCCTGTATCCTGCACTCAGCCGGGAGCCCCTTCCCCCCAGCAACCAAATCCGATGTCATCACCTGCAGGTGGACCCAGGCTTGTGGGCCAGCCTGACCACCAACCTTTCCAGACCTTGCCACACCCTCAGAGGCTCTGGCCGCTGATTTCTGCAGCTGTTGGAGCTGCTGGGCTTCTGGCTGCTGGACTTCCAAGGAATCATAGCTCCAATGGGCTGGAGGCGGCTCTCCCGTGGCAGATACCAGACACGGAAGCTCCTCACTTGAAACCTCCTGAGGTTTCTCTTATCAGGTCATATAGTTTGCACATCCTGTCCCTGTTCACAGACTCAGCGTGGCAGGGCTCCCTGCTCCCTTGATCAGCCTGCTTTTGTGGGTCTGTGTCCCACAGAGAGATGGGGTGCAGGACACAGGTGCTGATGCCCCGGCTGAAGCCCCCCAGCCTGGGGAGGCAGCGTGGTTTGGAGGATGCCTGGAAGTGTCCCTTCACCCCACTGCACACACACACACCTTTTTTTTTTTTTTTCTAGGGATGGAAGGAACCCAGGGCCCAGCGCATGCTAGGCAAGCGCTGGTCCACTGAGCTGCACCCCAGCCCTGGAAGAAACCTTTAAATTGGGGTCAGGCCAGCTGGATTCGAGGCCTGGCTAATGTCGTGCACCGGCTGGGTCATCTTGGCCCTCGTTTTTCTCAGAGAGAGTGGAGGATGCTCTGGGCCCCCTTCCGTTTGGCCCGCGACCTGTGGTCTTTGCTCAAGCTCACAGCCCCCAAGGATCGTCCCTGGGGTGGGGCCGTAGCCTTCTCATAAACAAGTAGTGCCGCATATGACAGAGCCCCACCCCGCCTGCATCAAGGGGCGTGGCCTCCTCACAGCCCCCAGGGGCCCCATCTCCCCACATGGGCCCCCAGTCCTCTGATGCCTTTGCTCGATTGTGACTAGAGCACTTGGGAGGTCAGGGTACACACAGCACACTCACCAGGGACAGCCCATGTGTACACGCAGGCATGTGTGCTGGGGCCACCAGGAGTGGGACCCATTTGCACACAGGTGCGCACACACATGCACTCTCACATAGAGGAGTGCACGCCATGGGCTGCTGGATCCTCCTCTTGAGGCTTCTGGCCGCTCTTGCTGCTCATGGTTGGGTGGCCGGGAGGAGACATAGCTATGCGCAGGAGCAGTGGGAACATTTTGTGCGTCTCTGCTGCGTCCCTTCCACACTGCAATAGGAAGCCGGGAAGAGCGTCCCAGTGATTTGTGTCAGGTCAAAGGGAGCTTCTCTCACGTGTCCTCTGTCCTCCAGGCACGTGTTCCTAGAAGACAGCAAGCCCCGCCCAGCTCGCTCCTGTGCTTGTCACACCTGAGTGACAGGACCCAAATGTGCACCGCTGTCCTTCCTCCGTGAACAGAGAGCGATGCATCTTCCAGAGCCACTGTCCTTGCTAACAGGGAGTAGGGACAGTCATTGGTGCCTGAGCCACAGCAAGGCTGAGATGGCTGAGGTCCTGGGCCCCTCCCCACACTCCAAATGCTCCAGGCCAGGCTGGAGGCAAGGGGACGAAGCAGAGGGTCCCTCTTCCAGCTCCGCAGGTTCCCTGAGCTGGCCACACAGGGAGACTCCAGACCCCCGGCCTCCCAGTCTGTCTACTAGAGTCCCTGTTGGTGTCCCGCAGTCACACATGGGCAGGGACCTT
>PVKS010054610.1:0-10177 GCA_004027875.1 Aplodontia rufa
TTCATCTCAATGGGGACTCCACGGGTGTTCCGATTCTCATATGTAAACATTACTTTATTGAAGGAATCACCTTTGCTTCTTCAAAGCATATCAAGCCCTCCACTCAAATTTTCAAACAATAAATTTTAAAAACCTAAACTCAAATCATAAAGTAAAAATTTTAAATAGTTGGGCAAACTAAAATTATACAGCGCCAAGATTTTTTAAAAGAGACAACAGAAAACAAATCAGGTAAGTAGTACTCACAGTTCAGAAGGAAGCGGAGACACTAGAGCAAACATGTTCCCCAGCTCGGGGAGCACGCGCACTGGACAGCTGTAGCCCTACAGGGTTCGCATCTAAGTAGCGAGTGAGGAAATATGGAGCAGTTCAGGAAAAAATTCTGTGAGGTCCAAGCACCCTTTTGCTCAATGTGGGAATGCTCCATCCCCCAGGGTCACAATTCTCAGCAGTGAACAATCACACAGCTCAAGTCAGGTTAAGGAACTGACCTATAATGCCATTTTCCTGCCCGCACTTATAACAACAAAAGTGTGAATCTGCAGAACATCAACCGATTTTCCAACAACTGGTTATCCAGTAATTCAATCTTGACACTGGTTGGCACAGAAGCCACAAGTTTGCGAGCTATAATCTACAGCATTTTGCCTAACTGGGATGCCAGTTACAACCCCAGGGCATGCAGACTTCTCATCAACTTCTTATAAATTGGGGGACACTAAAACTACCTAACCATGTTCAACAGTTTGCTGGAACTACTGAGCATAAAGAAAAGCACGTTGCATACACACGCCAGCTTCTCATGAAGGACACAACTCAGGAAGTGAACAAACAGACATGCACAGGGATGGAAAGTGGCAAAGGAACAGAGCATATATCAGAAAAAGTAGGAAGCCCAAAGAGTGACAAATTAAACTCCTAAGCCCTCTAGGTATTTCAAGGACACAGGTAAGTGGAAACATTTCTCTATCCTCTGTGTACTACAGACACTTACTGCAAAGAATAACCCTACATTGTGACTTAGATGGCCTTGACTGTTTTAATTATAATAAACCAGACACTGGCTTTGCATATTTCCACTTATGTCTTCATAAATATTTAACTGAACAAAAAAAAATTTTTTTTACCCAAACTGGGCTTAAATGTCCTTCCCTCCTAACAACTCTCCTACTGAGAGATGATTGACAACCCTCAGCTAAGTCACCATTCACTCTTTTCATGTCCCTTCCTAAGTACATGCTGGCTTCATGATACAGAATACTTTGATCTTCGATCTGATTTTTTTTCATGGTACTGGCCACGGAGCTCAGGTGCACTTCACTACTGAAATACATTCCCAGGCCTATTTTAATTTTTCTATTGAGACAGCTTTCACTAATTTCCCCAGGCTGACCTTGTGACTTTCTTTTCCCCACTTCTGAGTACTTGGGATTACTGTCTTGTGCCACCATGCCCAGCTGCATCTGACATTCCTACCCTTCATCAGTCCCTCCCACTCCCACCTTCTTGGAGCTTTATTTGCTCCTCCCTATGAAAGCAGCTGGGGTTCACTTCATGCTTTGATCATAACCACTGCCACTGTCACTCTGTTTTATTTTAATACACTAACTTTTTCTTTTTTTCTTTTCCCACTATGCGTCTATGACCATAGATGAAACAAGGTTAACCTTCTTCCTGTCCTTAGATCACGTGCCCCAGGAATGAAGAAATCCAGATTTCAGCGCCAGAAACAGAAGAGCTAAGAAATGACTCTCTCTCAAGGCCACATGTGAATTATGACTCCTGACAAGGCACACCTGGAGGGTAGCCACTAAATCACCTTTTTAATGTCCCACCATTTCTCTGGCAGTTAGGAATATACTTTCTATTGCAGAAATCACATTTTTTTTCCTTTGGTAAGCAAACCAATAAATCCCTTTTTTCTTCTTCTCAAAACTTTGTTTGCATTACTGGATTAACACCATGGACAAAGACAAACCTTTTAGTGTCAACTGGAGACCAGGAAGGAACCTGAGAGTGCACCTGCTTCAGCCTCCTTGGGCAGGTCTGTCACTCTGAGCACCCCTGCTACCATGCAGGGGATGCAAGGAGGCTGATGAGCTCACTGAAAGCAGACCGCGGGAGAATTAGGAGATGAGTGAATTTGCCTCATGCTCAACTGAGGAATTGATCCTGTCAGTAAAGGGAGGGACTGAGGTCCTTCCTGGCAGCTGCTGAGGCTCCTTTTCAGAGAACACCAACTTCTCCCTGAATGGTTTACTCCACCTTTCGCCAATAACTTTGAGAAAAAAAAAATTGAATACAGCTAGAGCGGTGGCTAGGTGATTTTGGCGCTTGCCTGGCAAGCATGAGGACCCGGGTTCAAATCCCAGCACCACGTACATAACTAAGTGTTGGAGCAACTAACACCATGTTTCTCTCTTTCTCTGTCTCTCACTCTTTAAAGAAAAAAAAAAAGAAATTGAATAAAGTCACGATAACTTGGCCATCTGGTAATCTCCTCCATTGTGCACACCGAGACCCTTGATTCCACACATCTGGTCCCTCTATGTGTAGACATCTTTGGCATCGTTGGTGTAGAAGTCACAGTTAAGTTTGAGTAGGAAACCTAGGGGATTTCCATCTATCTGGTCTGTTTTATACTTTCCCCTGTTTGGGGGATCCACTCTGGTTTTCTGCCTCTGTGCTCCTGTTTGAACATGGTCAATGCTGCAGTGATCCCACCTTTATTCTCTTGGGAAAGATCCTGAATGAAAGGGTCACATATAGGTAGGTATAAGTCTAAGAAAAGCATCAAGCTTTACTGTAACAATCTGGCCACTGAATGTCTTTCTGAATTATCACACAATCTTGAAATTGCAATTGGCATATCAGAGGTCAGGCATATGGAAGAAATTCTACATATGCAGATGTTCGTGTAGTTAATTGCATGGTAAGGGCTCTGAGCAGCCTGAAACTAAATCTATGTTGTAAAAAAGTACTGCCACTTGTGCAAGGCAGCAAGACACTAAAAACAGTACTAAAAGATGTAAACTCTGTCAACATACTGCTGGAAGGTCCAGCACTGCTTCCCAACCTGGCCTCAGGCACCAGCAAATCACCCCACTCAGGGTCAGCAACAATAGCCCTCGGTTGGAAGAAAAATCCCAGCAAAGATGCCTGGGTTACAGAGAAGTGGGAGAAGACCTGGCCTCTGCCCCTCTCCCAGCCTCCTTTGCCCATTGCTGAGAGCCAGGTGTAGCGACTATCTCATGACTACACCTCTGATTATCCTCGATGGTGGCGTGGTGGTTCTGGGAAACATTTTTGCACATGGTGCAGAGGGTCTAATCTCAGCCTTGAATTTCAGTTAAGAATTACAGCTGGTGACTGGGTCAAAAGTTTTTGACGGCCTTGAAGCAGTGGCAAAACCAAGGGGCCGTTTCGGTGGAAAGGGTGTGGAGTATTTCTGTCCTTGCTATGGCAAAGCCCTACTTGGGGAAACCCTGTGCAAAGGGTACAGAGCATTTCCAGGCAAAGGCCAAGAAATGTAAAAAACAGTCCTTGATTCAGTCCAGACACCAGTTGCTAAGGAAAGACAAGCTTTAAGAATTTTAGAAACTTTCTCCTAGTTAATTTCGTCATGATAAAATTCCATAAAATAAACTTGCTGTGCCAGCTCTGGGTCACTGTCTCTCCATCATAGGACATGGTCCCACCTGGTCCCACCCTTTTCTCTATGCCTATGTGTGTGTCTTTTTTTTTAATTACCCCTCACCAGTACCTGAGTTCAGCCATTCAGGTTGCGGCAAGTGGTGCTCAACCAGGGGCCGGACCCTGGGGAGGCTTAAGAGAAGTGGAGGAGGGATCACTCCTAAGGACATGTGTTATACAAAATAAAGGTAAGGAGCACAAGCCAGGTGTAAAATGTGGGACAGCCAGGGTCCAAAAGAAGGACCTCTATGTTATTCTGCTTCAAACTACATTAGGGATTGGCACCCCTCCCTGATGCTCTCACTACTTCATTCCCTGTCCCTTAAATCAGGTGTTGAGGTCTGCCTTCGTTTCCTTGTTGTTTTCTGCTTCTGTGTTTTCGACTTGCCATTTAGTTAGATATGCTATAAATTATTATGAAAACATTTTTAAAAGCCACTGTCTTCTGCACTTCTATATACTAATCCTCTCTTGGTGTTTTTGATAAAAAAAATATTTTTCAGGGGCTGGAGCAGTTACAGCCCTTGCCTGGCATGCACAAGGACATGGGTTTGAACCCCAGCACCATGTACACAATGAGGTGACGGAGCAACAAAAACCACATGAAAAACTAAATAAAAATTCTCTCTCACTGTTCTTCTCTCTTTAAATTTTTTTTCATAAAAAGAAGGTTTCTAAATTAACTCCATTACAGACTACATAGAAAAAATGCTACAGAAAAGGAAACAATGTCTAATAATTTTCTGTATCCAAACTTCACCTGATTACCTGCTGGGATTTTTTTTTTTTTTAAAGGGGTCTTTGGAGGAAAGCATTAATTATAATGAAGGTGGTTTTGAAAAGTTTTTTTTAAAAGTACTTTTTCACTTGGGCTTAAAAACCCTGCATTAAAAATATTTCAGTGTTTAGACTCAAATTTAGTAAGGTCAAAACTCCCCAACTTTTACTTCTGGGAATGATGCTAATAGAAAAACAGGAGAGCCATGTCTTCCATTTCCCCGCTCCTGCTCTGGGTCTTTCACTGTCTAAACTAGAGGGGAAAAAAGGGAAGAAAGATGGCGGTGGTAGAAGAATCCCAAATACACAGATTTTCTTTTTCTTAGAAATTCTTTTTCTGAGGACTTCTTGGATGCCCATAAAATATCTGGGCTGATTCTAATGTGATCTAGGAGTGAGCTCTGCTTTAACAAATCTGTTCTGCGTGGCTCTTCTCTAGAGTACTTGCAATTGCATCATTTTTATTGTTTCTATTGTTTATTTTAATCATCTGTCTTATTTCAACTTATGGTTTTTGTTTGAGCTCACATTAGATCCTGTGCCTAAATAGATTTTTTTTTTTAAAAGAGAGAGGGACAGTGAGAGAGAGAGAGAAAGACAGAATCAATTTTTATTTAGTTTCTCATTTGGCCTTCGTTGCTCTAACACTTCATCGCATGCGTGGTGCTGGGGTTCGAACCTGCGTACTTGCGCATGCCAGGCAAGCACTGTAATCGTTGAGCCAACGCTCCAGCCTTAAACAGATATCTTTTGTTTCAATTAGTCTTGTTTTATTTGACTAAAGTTCTTTTTAAAATCCTCTGGGCTTTTTCATTCTTTTATTCAAAGGCCAATTTTTAAGAGTTTACTTTTTTTTTTTTAAAGAGGGACAGTGAGAGAGAGAGAGAAAGCAAGAAACAACTTTATTTATTTAGTTTTTCACGTGGCCTTTGTTGCTCTGAGACTTTGTTGTGTACGTGGTGCTGGAGTTTGAACTCGCGTACTTGCACCGTAACCACTAAGCCACTGCTCCAGCCCCTAAAGAGTTGACTCTCAAACACATTAAAAAAGACATCTCTTTTTTCAGAGTCCTAAGGAAAAAACAAATTAAATTTGGTGATGGTTTGGGTAATTCTGACCTCCACAAAAGGCAAGTGGCCACCTGAACCTATTATTCAGCGTCTTTTTGTTATGTCTAAACCACACCTAATGTTTCTAACTGTATGGGCTTGCCCTGTATTTAGATCAAGTCTATGATAGACTCTTTTCATTTCTGTTTTATCATGTGTATGCACCAACTGGCTTATAACACTCATAAGTTTAACTATTGATCCAAATGCCTTTTCAGTTCATGACTTAAAGTTTTAACAAAAAAAGGGTTGATGTAAATTGGTTAAATAAAGATATCTTTGAAATTATCTACCCCCTTCTTTCTCCAGGGGGTTAACCAATAAAACTGCTGGTTTCTATAAATGTTTAAAATGTAATTTCTATTGCTTCTTGGCTTTTTCTTCAACAGGGAAAAATGACTTACGCTGTTGAGTATGCTTGCCTGATATCTTGGTTTTCCATAAATGGGGTTAGTCTTAACAAATGTGTTTGTTAGGAGAGACATCTAACTAATTTACAAAGTTAAAATGCTAAAATATCAACTGCTAATTATAAAATCTAGTATTCATGGATTTTCAAATTCTATGGGTAACATATATTTGGGTTTATTGAATGTGTTTTTATAAATTGGTGAGAGCTTAAGATTGCTTTGCTTTGGGCCCTCACTAAGAATGAGGTTATTAAGAGTTAAAAATCTAACAATATAAAAAAACTGAAAAAGGTTTCAACTGTTTCAATTAAAAGTACTATAAACAACATAAAATATGTCATATTAACAGGAGTAGAATATAAGAAAGAATCAGCAAGCAGGAAAGAGAGAGAAGAAGTCTGTAAGTATGGAAATACTGTAGGATGGATATCAAAAGAAAAAAAATGTTTCTGGATTAAAAAAGCATTTTGTATGGTAAGGTAGACACGTTATAGAATGTTTAAGTAATTTGCAGAAGGTCTGCAAAGGGTTAATCTCACAAGCTTGTGGATGATTAAGTTGGGTATGGTTGACAAAGTTTTTAGGGTTTTCCATAAAGTCAAATATTAATGTAGTGATATAAAACAAAATCTAATACTCTATATGTTAAAGTAATAAGGACTTCTTAAAACTTAGACCTGCCCTTATCTTTCAAAATAATTTCTCATATCTGTTAGGTTTCACTATTTAAAAAAATCAAGTATTCCTATAAAAATTAGGTTTATTCAACCGTGGTTAAACAAACTATTACTTACATTATTACATTACCTTATGGATTCTAAATTTTCTTTAAAGGTTAAATTCAGTCAATATGAAAACATCAGTGTAACTGTAATGCTATTATATAGAAAAATTTAAAAAGGACCCTACCAAGTTAGTGTTCTGAAACTAAAACTGTCTATAATAAGTCTCCTTATGATTTATATAGAAAATAATAAAATAATCATACCAAATTTAATTCAAAAGTAAGATCAACTTTGAAAATAAAACACTTTGCTTAACATCTATTAATAGTCCTTCCTGATCTGAGTTCATACTCAGCTTTTCACCTTAAAGTAGATGAAATTTAACTTATTGAAAATTAACCTCGGGGCTGCAGTGGTGGCTCAGCAGTTTCGGCGCTTGCCTGGCATGCACAAGGGCACTGGTTCGTACCCCAGCACATATATACAACCAAGTGTCAGAACAACGAAAGCCACAGGAAAAACGAAATAAAAATTGATTCTTTCTCTTTCACTGTTCCTTTCTCTCTTTAAAAACAAATAAACAAACAAACAAAAGAAAATTAACCTCAAAAGACTTTTTTATAATAAAAATTATGATCTTAACAAACAGGCAAAAGGGGATATAATATTAAAAAGTATAAAATTATAAAAATAAATATTTTTTGGTTCACAGCTACTATCAAATTAAATGTTTTTACTGTTCTTAAATTTGTCTTTGTCTTGTAAAACTTTATAACTATTGTTTAAGTGCTTTGTACAACTTCTAAAATAACAATCTAAATCACTTTAAATGATACTATGTATAGTAATAACACTTTTACAAAATTTTGTTCCACCTAAAAAGTTTTTACACACTATTAAAATTCTGTATAATTCTCAAGGACAACCTGTAGTGAAACAAGGCCACCATAAATTCAAATTACAACTTAAAATTAAATAAATAAAAAGGGGGAATAGTAGACCTAAACGTCCTAAACAATCTCTTTTTACTTAATTTTTTCCACCGGCCACAATTAAGGGGTCTCTGCAATGGAATGGCACTATGGCCTAAGCGCTCTTAGAAATGCTCCTCTTGGCTCAGCCCTCATCAGAACCTACTGCCTTGGGCCCTCACCAGAGGATCCCCACCCTACTGCAAAACCCAGTTTAACCAGAAAACTTGCACCTTGCCCACCCTCCCCGCCCCATTCCCTCTGTATCTATCCCAGGCTGTAAGTGGCAGGCGGGTCCCAGACTCCACTAGGCCACCCTATGCAGGTATCTCTTGAATAAACCTGTTACTGTTGAAAAAAATGAAGAAAAAAAGAAATGCCTCTCTCGGGTTGGAGTCGTAGCTCAATGGTTACAGAACTTGCCTGGCATGTGCAAGGACCCAGGTTCAAACCCCAGCACCGCATACACAATGAAGTGTGGGAGCAACTTAGTGAAAAACTAAATAAAATTGGTTTTCTCTTTCTCTCTCTGACTCTCTCTCTGTCCTTAAAAAAAGGCAAGAAAGAAATGCTCCTCTTGTTTATTGGAAAACACCTAAAGAAGGCAAATAAAAGGATCCAAATCTATTAATGACATGGGGAAGAGGGTTTGCCTATGTCTTTCCAGAATTTGTGGCACTTTCTTTCTGGATTCCTGATCAGAGTGTTACACCTTGGCATGGAGAGAGAAGAACAGCTCATGGGGACTTTCACAATGTCATGCTGGGAACAGGCAGGGTGTGGAGGAACCAAATAAATTATCCAGACAAGGTGTACTCCTGTTGCACCAGGCTCCTTTGTTATGATCCCAGCTGACATTTTAAAGCCTTGGTACTCTGATACAGGAGTTGAACTTTTACAACAGATTCATATTCAACTAGGAAGACACCCAGTGCCTTTGACCTTGTATTTGGAATTGTTACCTTAATAGCTGTTTTGGTCTTTGTTGTGACATCAGCCATAGTTTTATCATACAGTATTTAAAATGCATATTTCCTTAAAAATCTGGCTCAAAATACCTCCAGGGCCCTACAAAATCAAGCAATTATTGATTAAAAGATGGAAGCTAAGTTAAATGTCCTAGAGGCTACAATTATAAATACAGGAAATGATCTTGTTGCTCTTCAATTCAGACAGCAGCTTCATTGTTGTGCTAACTATAAATATGGTTGTGTCACGGAAGCAAAGTATAATGCTTCTCTATGGGATTGAAAAAGAGTTAAAAATCATTTCATGGGTGTTTGACAAAAAAATAATGAGTTTAAATCTTCTGGAGTTACATCATCATATTCAAAATATTCCAAAGACTTGGGATTATCTTATAAATCCTGCAGAGCTTGCTTAGTAACTATTCGATGATTTAAGCAGTTTTAATCCTTGAAATATATTAAAACATAATATGGTACTTTCGTGGAATTACATTTGCTACTAATGTTACTTTGCATTATAATTGGATGCTGCATTCTCCAAGGGAAAATCTCACAACTCCAAATCACCATGCACTACCTGCATTTAAAACAAAAACAAAATCAAAAAAAGGAGAGATGCAGAGAGTCAGGCTTATCAACTATCTGATTTGGATCACTGCCAGTGACTGCCCTTGGTGGTGGCGTGGCCCTGCCGAGGAGACATATTTGTGCATGTGCAGAGTGTCTAACGTGGGTCTTGAATTTCATCTAAAAAATTACAGCTGCTGACTCGTGCAAAAGTCTTTGATGGCCTTGAAGCAGTGGCAAAACTGAAGGGGAGTTTCTGTGCAAAGGGTGCAGAGTAGTTCTGTCCTTGCTATGGCAAAGCCCTACTTGGGGAAACCCTGTGCAAAGGTACAGGACATTTCTAGGCAAAAGTCCAGAAATGTAAAAAACACTCTGACTTCAAGTCCAGACACCAGTTGCTAGGGAAAGACAAGTTTTAAGGATAAACTTTAACCACAAAAATGCTGCAGATACTGTGACCTTCAAGCCCTATCTGCTTTTAGAAACTTTCTCCTAGTTAATTTTCTCATAATAAAATTCTATAAAATAAACTTGCTGTGCCAGCTCTGGGTCACTGTCTCGCCATCACAGGACAGGGTCCCACCTGGTCCCAGCTTTTTCCATGTCTATGGGTCTGTGTCTTTTTTTCTTAGTCCCTCATCACCCCTTCCTGGTACCCAAGCTCAGGCAAGCAGGTTGCAGCAGCCCATGGTGGGGAAGAGGCACAAAAGGGCCTGGGAGTTGCTGTTGGAACCACTATACTGCGACTTAGGGGCAGGGATATGCCATTTTAGAATTTGATAGGATAATCCATTTAGTCAGGGGACACTCATCGCTGGGGCAGAAAATTTTTTTCTATCACAGTACCCCATCAACCAAATGCACAGGAAGATTGGCAGGATAAACAACCACATGCAGAAAAGGAGGAAAACAAAAACAAAAATAAAAAACAAACACCCCCCCCCAAAAAAAAAAAAA
>PVKS010054623.1:0-10008 GCA_004027875.1 Aplodontia rufa
TTAAACATAAAATATGTTTTTAAAAATATAGCCAGGCGTGGTGGTGCGAACCTGTAATCCCAGCAGCCTGGGACACTGAAGCAGGGGAATTGGAAATTCAAAGCCAGCCTCAGCATCTTAGTGAGGCCCGAAGCAATTTAGCGAGACCCTGTCTAAAAATACAAAAAGGGCTGGGGATATGGATCAGTGCTGAAGTGCCCTGGGGTTGAATCCCTAGTGTGAGAGAGTGTGTGTGTGTGTCACTTTGGGGATTAGCTGGGCGTGATGGCACACACCTTTAATCTCAGCTGTCTGTGAGGCTGAGGTAGGAGGAGACCAAGTTGCAGGACAGTCTCAACAGTTTAGTGAGACCCTGTCTCAAAAGAAAATATAAAAAGGGTTGGGGTTATAGCTCAGTGGTAAAGGGCCCTGGGTTCAATCCCCAGTACAACACACACACACACACACACACACACACACACACACACACGCTGAAGATTAAACAGCGAGTTACCCAATAATTTCTCTCGTAGGTATACCAGTTAGCTCCAAAGTGAAAACAACCCCAATGTTCTTCGTAGATGAATGAGGTGAAGTCCTTCCAATGGGATATCATTCATAATACTATCAGATGTTAAACATGGCTGAACCTTAAAAACATGTGGTGTGAAAGAAGCCAGACCCGAGACTGTACATTGTTAGGTTCCGTTTATGTGAGGCAAGTTCACAGGTACAGAAAGTAGATTAGTGATTGCCGAGAGACAGGAGGGTGCTGGCCAACGGAGGGGACGATGGCTATGGGGTTTCCTTTAAGAATGAAAATGTTCTAAAATCATTGTGAGGGTTAGACAACTGTGAATATACTAAAGACCATTGAATTGTACATTTTAAATGGGTGAGTTGGACGATGTGAATTATACTGCAATAAAGTGTTTTAAGAAAGGTAAAAAACATGCTTAAATAGAGAAAGTCCCCCAAATAACCAACAAGAGTGTCCCTTAGGCCTCCAAGGTCCAATCTTTCTGCCTGCTTGAGGTTGGCCCAGGCAAGTCCCCACAAGTGCAGGGTCCGGGGCTTGGACAGTCTCCTCCTCTCTGTCCAGCGACCTGGCAGTCATGGTGGCAGGACTGCCTACTTCGGGGAGCCTCACCTGGAACATTTCCCAGCCACTAACAGACTCGAGGGAGTCACATTTGAGAGCCTCCTAAGATCAGCACGGTGCAAAAAATAATGTCACGTTAGGTAGGACTTCATGGCAAATGTGAGTCAGTGACCTACCAAGGTCCCCAGCTGAAGGGTTGAGACACATAATTCAAGGGTCTCAATTATGTAGTGGGCTCCAGTTCAACTCTTGGCTGCCCACTGGTTCTGGTAATTTCAGTACTGAGTGACTGCTGACTTTCCAGCTGACGACAAATCTTCTAAGGAGGTCAATTGACTGTCCCCACTGAGAAAGACCCTCCAGAGTGGATTTACTAGGGGCAGATTTGCTAGAGACATCCGGTACAATCTGGAAAGCTTGAGTGGGGGACACACCTTGGACTTCCATTTTGTAAGTCTTCAAACCATCCTGTCTTCACAGCAAACCATCCTGGCCTGTCGTCCTCCACAAACTATTCTACTTGATCAGGGAGGGTGAAAGGAAGCAACGCACCTTGGACCTCGATATATTTATATACGCAGATAATTTTTTGGGGGGGGCGGGTGCAACTCATCTCCAACGTAACCATTCTGGAATCTGGAATCACGACCCAACTGCACGGGTGGACTCCAGCCCGGGGACACAGTCTGGAAGACTCTGCGCTTGGGGCCACAGGCTGGGACTCCGTTTTGGTAGGAGTCGGATCGGTGTTCATGGCAGCCACCCTGGAGTAACTGGTGGCGGCGCTGACTCGCCCTGGGACACTGGATGACATCCTTGGAGGTACACTTTGGGACTTTCTTGAAAGTCATCTGTGTTCTTAGCGACCATCCTGGAGTAACGCCGGGCGACGCGGGTTCACCCACAGTCCCGGACACAATGTCGACGTCCGTGGAGATACACTTAGTTTTAAAGGCACTGGAAGTCATCGGTGTTCTTAGCCACCACCCTGGAGTAAAGCCCCGGCGTCGCCGATTTCCTCGAGGCCCTGGATGCGCTCCGCTGCGAAGTCTTCCGAGAGCCTGCGGTGCTGGAGGCCGGCGCTGGAGGCCGGCGCTGGAGGCCGGCGCTGGACGCACGCCCGGGATGCGCACCAGACAAACTGCGGGCCCCCGCAGGAGAGCGGGGCACCCGGCTGCGGACTCACTCGGCAAGGTTCAGGGAGACTCCGCGCAGCCCCGGCTCGCAGCCCGAACTCCCCGCCAACGGCGTCCGCACCTGCTCCCGGGGAGGCGGTTGGAACCCGGTTGGAAACCGCGGGGACCGTTGGAGATGCGACGGTTGGAAGTTGGAAGTCTCCTGCTAACCTTGTTTCAGGGCCCCAATATCTTGCTATGGGATGTTTTCTAATTTCTGGATTGCAAAAATGCAATCCATCCTTAACTTTTGAACCACTCACTAAAGTGTCATTGATTGCAACGGGTGTGTGCGTGTTGTCTGAGATTTTCTGTGCGGACGGTTAACATCGGCTGGGAACAAGGGCAGCTTGGTTTCGTCCTTGTTGCTCCTTACACTCTCCAACCCCCCTTGTTTTTTTTTGTTTTGTTTTTGTTTTACTGCATCTCTTAGGGCCTCCCCAAAACACGGAAAACAGTCGACACCCCACCCTTCCTCGCTGGAAAGACCTGCTTCTAAATATCCTGCCCTTATACCTGTTTGCTGTGGATTATTAGTATGTCCCCACTTCTAGTCCTGCTTTGCAGTCTTTTTTAAGCACATGTATTTTGAATTTTTTTTTTTTTTAAGAGAGAGGGACAATGAGAGAGACAGAGAAGGAGAAACAACTTTATTTAGTTTCTCACATGGCTTTAGTTGCTCCAACACTTAGTTGTGTACATGGTGCTGGGGTTTGAACCTGGGTCCTCATGCTTGCCAGGCAAGCACTGAAACCACTGAGCCACTGCTCCAGCCCCCATGCATTTTGAATTTTATCAAAATTTCTTTTCTGAAGCAATTGATAGTATCATCATCCTGTTTAGGCAGGGAACTGTTAATTTTTCTGATGTGAAGGTCACCTTGAATTGCTGAACTAGCTAAACGAGATGTGATTTGCATGCAGTATGGTGCTGGGGATAGAACTGGGCTCTTCGGCTCCCCAGGCAAGTGCTGGACCTCCGAGGTCCACACCCAGCCCTGCTGTGTTACTGTGAATTTTGCCCGGATTCAGTTTGGTAATATTTTACCTAGACCTGTTCGTGAGTGGGTAGGGCCATTCTCTCACCTTACTCTTGTTTAATTGTGGCAGCAAGGTTGTGGTATCATGAGCGAGTCGTTTCCTTTTGCTATCATTTGAAAAGCTGTACAGTTTCCACTTCACTGCGAGTATCCCGAGGCTGACCTGTAAACCCTTCCGGGTCTGGTGGTTTTGTTGTGGAAAAGTTTTCTTCCCCTACCTTCCCCTTCCCCGCCCTTTTTTTTTTTTTAAGAGAGAAAGACAGTGAGAGAGAGAGAGAATCAACTGAGTTTTTCACATGGCTTTCGTTGCTCTGTGTACATGGTGCTGGGGTTTGAACCCGTGTACTCGCGCATGCCAGGCAAGCGCTGCAACCGCCGAGCCACTGCTCCAGCCCTCCTACCTTCCCCTTTTTGTCTGTTTAAATGTTTGAGAAGTTCCAAATTTTCTATTTTTCCTTAAGCCATTTTGCTTAGTGATTATTTTCTAGAAATGTGTTCACTGTATATTTTAAATTTTGATACTTTTTTTTTTTAGAGAGAGGGACAGAGAGAGAGAATCAATTTTTATTTAGTTTTACATATGGCTTTGTTGCTCGGACACTTTGTTGTGCACGTGGTGCTTGGGTTTGAACTCACATCCTCACACATGCCAGGCAAGTGCTGTAACCACTGAGCCACCACTCCAGCCCTTCTTCTTTATGCTGAAATACACTGCTCATTACATTTCAGTATTCTTTCTTTTTTGGAAGCAGGAATTAAACCCAGGGGCATTTAACCACTGAGTCACATCCCTAGCCTGTTTTATTCTTATTTTGAGATGGTAATTGTTGAGGCTGGTAATTTGCAATCCTCCTGCTTCAGCCTCCCAAGCCACTGGGATTACAGGCGTGTGCCACCATGCCTGGCTCAGCCTTATTTCCAACATTAAACACTATACATTTTCCTTAGGTGTTTTTACCCCTCCAAGTTTTTGTTTCTGACCCTTAATCAAGTTGTACAACCACTATATAGTCTATTTAATAGATACTGCTTCTTCAGCATTTGAGATTCTTCAGTGTTCCATAAGTTCTTGAGAAAAATATTCTTGAAGTGTTGGGTAAAGATTTCTAAATATATCTGTTATATGAAAAAAAATAGAAAACTTGACTAGATACATAACAATTCAGGAGGCCAAACTGGAAATTACTCAGAAGAGAAGAACAGGACTAAAAGTGAGGAGCAGGACATAAAACCACAGGAATTACATTCTTTGTTCTGCATTAAGGAGACCTGAAAACTTTTTCTTTCTTTAAAACCAACCACCCAACCACCCAACCACCCAAGCAGTAAGTGTATAAGCAGTCCAACTGAAGCAAGGGAAAGAAAGCTACAACATGATTTTTGGTTAAAAAAAAAAAAAAAGATCTGACTTATAAATTTATTTGATTGTATCAAAAAAGCAGGGCAGAATCACATCCTTTTTTTTTTTTTTTCTTCAAAGAGAAAGAGAGTCAGTTTTATTTATTTTTTCGTCTGGCTTTGTTTCTCCAACACTTAAGTTGTGTATGTGCTGCTGGGGTTTGAACCTGGGCCCTTGCGCATGCCAGGCAAGTGCCTTAATGGCTGAGCTCCTGCTCCAGCCCCCACTTTTTTTTTTAAATCTCAACAGTACCACGGTAAGCATACTCAATTTCAGAGCTCTTGGCTTGCTCTGGAAACTTCTGAAGAGTTGATCACCAGCAGCCTGCAAGCCTTTCCTTCCCATCTAGGCTCTCCTGGCCTTTTGGGGAGCAATCTGGCAGTTTGACGCTGAATAAAGAGCAGGAGGTTGAGCTTGCCAAACCTTGTCCGCTGCCACCTACAGGCAACAGGGGGCTTGGCTTATTCTTTACGAGTAACTAGTAGGTTAAACAGAGAATGGGAGGAAATTTCCAGTAGATGATCCCCAAACACAGCAATGGGTGAATTCAGTTTAACTGTCCAGTCCCTTCTTTTGCTGACCAGAGAGAGATGCTAGCGACGTGTGTCTGATCACTACGAGCGGTTTAATGCAATCAGCTCCTCTGATCAGCACGTGCTGGAAAAGCCATCTCGGGTGGGGAGGAAGTTACTTTATTGTAATGATGGTGCTATAAGAGGGAAGCAAGGCAGCGCGCAGCGGGCGGGGCCCTCTCCTGCACTCCTGTGGTCACTTCACCCCTGTCAGCTTCACAGTCCAGGCAAACTCCACTGGGAGAGCAGAGGGCAGCAGCAGGGGCAGGGAGATGAGCAGACCCTCTTCTGGATCCTGAGTCCATTTCAGATCTTCCTGGATTCCTAGCATCGTTATCTGCAGAAAGCAACAGGGAATGGGAAAACCCAGCGATGCACCAGTGGGTACAAACTACGGCCTGAAGGTGACGGGAAATCACCAGGCAGGGCCGGGGCAGGGAAGACAGGCTGCCGGGGGCGCCAATACAGGAGGCGCCTGGGGAACCCAGGAAGACGGAGAGAAGGCCTGCCCATCCCTGCAGCAGAGGCTGCACCTTAGAGAGGGCTGAATGGGGCTCCTTACTTTTGAAGCTGGTGTAGTTATGGGAGATTCAAGGGTTAAGACTCCATTTTCCGGCCAATGCAGAAAAATGGCATAAACAGCTGACTCTTTAGAGGTATACCTGGAAAAAAACAAGTATCATTGTCAAAGACACCTGGCTTGTCATTCCACCCTCCTTTCAACTGCTCACCAAATCCAGGACCTTGAGTTGTCACTGCCTCTAGGAAGCACTAGGAATGCAATACCAACAAGGGCTCAGGGAGGGAGCAGTCTCCAGAGCTCTGAGAGCTTGTCCCCTCTCTACTGGATTGCTTTATTTCTGCTAATCCCTTACTCTAATGATTTTACATTGAAGCCACCTACTTTATTTTCAGATTTTTTTCAACTCCAAATCCATCAGACAACACAGAAAACGGCAAGGGCAAGAAATACACCTAAGACAAATTGGCTGCCCTGAGATTTCACTGCGTATAGGGAAGAGCGTGAAAACCCTAAACAAACCAACAGAAGGCTCAGAACGTTTCACCTGACCTGAGAGCTAAGCACTGTGGCTCTTTGCTCCGACACTAGCAGTTACTTAAGTAAAATATTTTTTTTTTGAGAGAGAGGGAAGTGAGTGAGAGAGAAAGAGAATCAATTCTATTTAGCTCTTCATGTAGCTTTCGCTGCTGCGAGACTTCACTGTGCATGTGGAGCTGGGGTTTGAACCCACGTACTCGCGCATGCCAGGAAAGCACCATAACCACTGAGCCACCGCTTCAGCCCCTAGCAATTACTTTTAAGTGACTACTTAGCATTTTCCAGGTTCTTTATATATCATGTGCTAGAACATTTACTCTTCAAAACAAATTATGTTTTGGGTTTTTTTGGCATTGGGGATTGAACCCAGGGGCACTTCACCACTGAGCTACATCTCCAGCCCTTTTTTTCCTTTTCAGTCAGGTCCTTGCTAAGTTGCTGAGGCTGGCCTTGAACTTGCAATCCTCCTGCCTCAGCCTCCTGAGCTGCTGGGATTACAGGTGTGCGCCACCACACCCTGCTGTCTTCAAAACAACTCTAAGAAGCATCATAACTTCACTGTGGAGTTGAAAAACCAAGGCCCAAGGTCAGATAACTAGATTCCAAATTCCAGCATGGATGGAAGTTGGAACAGAGCCCTGTGCACTGCAGGGGCTATGTGAGCACCGGCTATTACCATTTCGGGAGGCAGGACTATGATTTGGATGTAAGGTGTCCCCGAAAGCTCCTGTGTTAACGCAGGATGTTCAAGGGTGGGATGATTGATTGTGAGCTACCCTCATTGGCTGGTCACCTCATCTGCTGGATTAGTAATGAGTGGACTGCCTGGTGGTGACGTAGGTCACTTGGGACGTATCTTTGGGATTGAAATTTTGTCCCTGTTGTTTTGCTCTGTGTTTCCTGGCTGCCATGAGCTAAGCCGTTCCCTCCACCACACCCTCTGCCACCATGCTCTGCCTCACTCAGGCCTAGAGCAACAGATTTGGTTGACCATGGACTGAAGCTCTGCAACCATGAGTCAGACTGAAGTTTTCCTCCCCACAGTTCTTATTGTCAGGTGTTTTAACTAACACACAGGGCAGGAATCACAACCAGATGGACCAATGCACTGCAGCTCCTTCCCCTTGCACCAGGCCCACGGCCCAGACACAGCCCCCTGGGTCACGGGCTTTGGGTTTCCTCCAGACAGCTTCCGGCCTGGCAGGTCACACTATGCACTGGAAGATGGGCCCGTTTGGCACGGCCATCGCCCTGCGCCGGCACACATCACCACACAAGACTCACCACACGGATGAGTTCTTTTCAAACTGCACCCGCCACGGTTTAGAGGCGTAGATGGCCTCCCCGCTGACACTCAGCCACTTGCCCACCGCAAGAAGCCTCTCCTGGAAGATGGGAACGATGAGTCCATCCTTCGTGGGTCCGATGTTGAGGAGATAGTTGCCTCCCAAGCTCACTGTCTGAACCAGCTCCTGCAGAGGTGGAAGCAATGCAAGCACACCATGAACGCCACGCCTGGTTCCCCCTCACACACACAGTCAGCTCCTGCAGAGGTGGACCCGGTGCAAGCATACCGTGAACACGCCTGGCTCCTGCTCACACACACTGTCAGCTCCTGCAGAGGTGGACCTGGTGCAAGCACACCGTGAACGCCACGCCTGGCTAATGCTTAGATACACACAGTTAGAGAAGAAGAATGGAGGCACACTCTTCCTGCTCCGGGAATATCCCTTAGCATTTACAAATACTACGTATTATTTGTCGTTACAGAAGCAGGACAGGCTCATATGAGAAAACTGAAAGGCCCTGCTGTCAGGTGCAGAAGCACATGAACTTGGATTTCAGGGCAAGCTTAGAGGCTCCTCCTGGGAGGCTGCTCTTCTCATGGTGCTGGGCACAGTGAGGGCCAGGTCTAGAAGCTTGAGGAGGAAGGGGCAGCTGAGGGACAAGTGCTCTGCAGTGGACAGAAAAATGGACTGACAGGGAGTACAGGGACCAGGGAGGAGAGCTTCTCCACGCCCGCTGTGGAGATTGGTCTGGGAGAGAAGTAAAGAAGTTCAGGACATTCATTACCATGGGCCACAGCCGTCCCTCAGAGAAAACGGCTGCAAAGAGAGGCAGTCGGTGAGCTCCCAGAGTGGGGTGTGTGTGTTCCCTGGGACCTCAAGCAAGTGCCCTTCAAGGTGACACAGAAAGACTAAGAGATACACAATATTTTATCAGTATTACTTTTTGGTATTGGGGATTAAACCCAGGGGTGCTTAACCACTTACTTTGAGACAGACCTTTGCTAAGTTGCTGAGGCTGGCCTTGAATGTGCAATCCTCCTGACTCAGCCTCCTGAGTTGCTGGGATTACAGGTGTGAGATGCACAATATTTTAAAAAGGAGAATCCACTGCAGCACTCCGAAAACATACTCTGTTAGCCTCTTTCCAGCCTTTTTCCTATGCAGCTAATTTTATTTTTATTGATTGGCTGACTGGACTGTGGTATTGGGGATTGAGCCCAGGGGCACTCCACCCTTTTTAATTTTTGAGACAGGGTCTCACTAAGTTGCCCAGCTTGGCCTCAATCTTGCAAATGTCTGGCCTCAGCCTCCTGGGTACCTTCTGAGTGGCATGTGTGCTGCACCTGGCTCCTGTGCAGTTTATTTTGTATAGCTGCAATAACACAGCATTCTTTCCCTCGGTACACTCAGCATTGACCCCTATCACATTCATCATTTTACTGGTTAAGAAAAATCCACAAATCTACTTAATTATCCCTTTACAGTTGCAAGAAATTGAGGTCACCCATATGTCTAACTGAAAATAATCCTGGAAGAACATCCTTGTATGTGAAACTTTCCTGGGTAACTGAGGGTGGTTTCTGTCTACAGCTCCAGAGGGTTCTTTCCACTGCCATCCAGATGCATCCACCACTCCTGGTTAGAAGGTTGGGCTGCGGTAAGCAGTTAAAAATTACCTAACTTGGAGGGCTCTTACCGAGATAATTTCAGAGTCGCTGGTGATGTCAGACATTACCATGTCACGACGATAGCCCCAGGACGACCTGTCAATGCTGGTGCACATCTCCCACTTGTGATCCGGCAAGCTCTGTGGCTTGAACTTATCTTGGCAGTTGTAGTACCCTCCGTGGTGACAGGAACAGTTCTTACCCCATCGGTCATTCACCACCACCTGGTCCTACAGGGGGAAGGGCTGGGTCATTGGAGCAACCCCACCAAGCTCCCCAGTGGAATGCAGGTGACAGGATCAGAGGCTCTGTGGAGCAGGAAACAGCCAGTCTAACGCAGGGGTCCTCAGTAGGGGCAGTTTTGTTCTGGTGGGGCATCTGCAGGAGCCTGGAGCCACCCTGTGAGTGGTGTAACTCATTTCTACTGGGCAGGGGCCAGGGAGGCTGTTAATGCCCTGCAGCCCACAGGTCCCAACACAGGACTATCCAGTTCCCTCTGTCAACAGTGCTGAGGATGAGAACCCCTGTCCAGAGATACACCGTATCAGAGGCCCTGTGTCAACAGTGCTGAGGATGGGAACCCCTGTCCAGAGATACAGCGTATCAGAGCCCCTATGTCAAAGTGCTGAGGATGAGAACCCCTGTCCAGAGATACACCGTATCAGAGCCCCTATGTCAAAGTGCTGAGGATGAGAACCCCTGTCCAGAGATACAGCGTATCAGAGC
>PVKS010054636.1:0-10000 GCA_004027875.1 Aplodontia rufa
GATGGGCCTTTGTCGGGACATTGGGACATTGGGACCCATCTTGTCATTTTGTAAAGCCCAGTTTCCATATTTGGAAAGATTGTACCTGAATTCTAAACAATCTCCCTCTTATTTACACAGTGCTCCTTCAGAACTGGTAATTATCTTTTGTAACCAGGCTCATAGGTCACACGTCAGGTCCTGGAGTGTCACTTCTTTAAGTCATTTCACCATGAGTTGTGTTTTTTAGAAATGCAAAGCCCTTCCATGTCGATAGTCTACTAGAGTTCTAGGAGTACAAGGAAGAACATTATTTTCATTTTTTAGGATGCTTTTGCATTAACATCCTCTGCCCTGTCCATTCTTTAGGGAGAAGATTCAGAGCTCAGACCCCAGAATCAGCCTCTCTTTATCTGAACCCATATATTAGCTGGGAAAGTCAATCTTCTTTGGGCCTCTGCTTCCCTATCTGCTACATAAAATAATCATAGTGAACATCTCCAAAGGTTGATGTGAAGATTTAAAATAAAGCAAACAAAGTGTTCAAATGACCCCTGGCACATCAGGAAAGCAGGTTCATTTCACTTTGCATTGTGCAGTTGATTCCCCTACAGCGACCATGCACATTGCATGTGAATGTTTGCATGTGGCAGTTTAGTGAACTGAGATTAAATAAGGGTAGGAGGGTTAGGAAAGTGCATGGCTCTGGGTTCGCCTTTCCCATGTCTGCAGTGCTGCACCTGGGTCAGCCTTTGTCCTTGTTCTTTCTCTGAACCAGCATGGAGGAATGGATGGGTTGGAGGAAGGACACCAGTGGAGTTGGAGGAAGGACACCAGTGGAGTGGAGGGGCTGAGCACTGGACATGGACTTCTGTCTGCATGTAGCCCACCCCTGATCAGAGTTAGTCCCAGTACTAAGTGTGTTCAGGAGTGACCATCAAAGCAGAGCCAAAGCCCTAGGGGCCTACGTCCCACTGTCAGTGCTAGACTCTGAAGTATGGCCCACACACTGGTGATCAGAAGATCACTCAGGTGTAAGTAAGTAGATTTGTTCATTGAAGTTGTGCCATCCTCCATTCTGAATGGTGCCCGGTGGCCCATCCAGTGGCAGAAGAGGGGGACACTTATCTGTCTGCAGCTCTGTAATTCAAGAAGGAACAGAATAGGTGCTTTGTCCAAATAGACCGTACTCATAGTTGTCACCACCTGAGGACCAGGAGAGAGAACACTGGAGAAGAAAGCTCCTGAGAAGCACAGATTATGTCTCTGTGCTTCCTGTCATGACTGTGGCTGGGGGCCATGTGGTCTTCACGAGGGTTGTGAATTGGTGTGTACTATGGACAGGAGAGACTATCTCCTTCAGAACTCAATTGCTTTGTTCCAGGATTCCCTTTGTACCAATGCTGCCATGTTAATCTAAGCATGGACTGGTGAAATCTGGCCAACAGCAACACAGGAAGTTTCAACAAATTGTATGATGCTCTTACTCTGTTAGGATAATTGAATGATAGCAATTATTAGCCTCTCTTCATTAATTAAACATGTAATGCACAAGCCATTTCTATGTCCACACAATTCAATACTCAGGTTTCAGTGACAGATTATATTATTTATTTGTCTATTTAGGTACTTACTGATTGATTAAAAAGATATAGTGCCTGACTCTATCCTACATACCTTGCAAATACTAAGTGAGGTATATACTACTATTGTTATTGTCATTTTACATATGAGAAAGATAGAGATGGGCAACCTGACTCTAAAATCTGTGTTCTTATTCATCGTAGGATGCTCTGCATGTGTGTACTGTCTCATGCCACCATTAGCTTTGAGGATGCTTAAACTATCAAATAACAATCCTGGTAACGGTGATGAAGACAGTCAATATTTATTGGACATTTCCTGGGTGTCAGACACTTTAGTAAGGGTTATCTTTAACCCAACTTCACATATTTCTCCCCAAAATGAGAGTTGGATTTATAAAGAACCTTGTCCACGTTTACTCCATGAGTTTTGAGCCAAGGATTGATGTTGAAGCTCTTGGCCATAGTAACCATTTCACGTTTTGAAAAAGTGGGGGACTCTAAAGACTTCAGAAAAGAGGTATGGAGGGCAGAAACCCAGATGTGTTCCCCTTAGTGCACACTTTTAATTCTTCACCAACTTTGCTACTGTTTCCCATGATTGTGAGACAGTTTTGCGCATCTACCAAGAGTACCCACTGTCACCTGTGTCACAGTTCCTGGGTGCGTCTATTTCTTTTCCACTTTGCCTCCTTGTGTAAGCCTTTGCGTCTGTCTTCCACTTCTTTCCTCAGCCCCAGACCCTCTACTGATAAACCCATGGAAGAAGTCCTTCATCCCTAGGTTAGTTTTCTGTTTCTGGGTTTTCACTTGACTCTTCCTTACATTTTCATCTTTCTGCTGTATCCTCCAGCCGTTAGCACTTGCTGTCCAACTTTTCTGGTACATCTTTGAATACATTAAAGACAGTTATTTTAAAGTCCCTGTCTTACAGATCCAATGTTCAGATCATGGTTCTGAGATCATGATTCACCTCTTGACAATAGGCTGACTTTTCTTTTTCCTTTATGAGTCTCATAATTTTTGTTTGAATGCCAGATTATTCTCTGGGGAGAATGAAATAAATCATAGTACTACTCAGATACAGTCACACTCCTCCTCTGATAGCATTTAGTGTGGGGACTCAGCAGAAGTCCAACTGGGTTTAGATGTTGCTGCCTGGGGATCAGCTGCAGTGAATCTCCAGCTCGAACTCCTCTGGAAGCAGCTACCATTGCGTAGACTTAGGCAGGTGGGGTGGGGCAGTTATTGGGATCTCTTGTTTCTGTCTCTGCTTGACACTTACCTGTCGGCTGTCCATGCTGCCCCCGGGTTGGGCTTGTAACCATCTTCAGCTGCACATTGTACTTGTTCAGCTCTGTACTGGGCTCTTGGTAGTGGAGTTCAGGAAGGTGCAGCTTCGTCAGAAGCAGCCCCTGTGTGTCAGGGCCTCAGGTGTTTCCTTTCCCAAACACCACCCTCCCGGGACAACCACATTCAGTGTTGTGCTCACCCACGGGCAGAAGTTTCTAACCACAGTTTTTGAATCCACTTGTCCAGCAAGGGGCATATGGGTTGGTTCCATAGTTTAGCTATAATAAACTGAGCTGCTATAAACATTGACGAAGCTGTGTCTCGGTAGTAAGCTGATTCTAGCTCTTTTGGAGAAATATCCAGGAATGGGAGAGCTGGGTCATGAGGTGGTTCCAGCCCTAGTTCTTTGTTTTTTGTTTTTGTTTTTTTTTTTTTTTTTGGAGTCTCTACACTGCTTTCCAGAGTGGCTGTATAAACTTGTAGTCCCACCAACAGTGTGATAGTGTTCCTTTCTTCTCACAACCCCTCCAGCATCTGTTATTGTTTGTATTCTTCATTTTCGCCACTCTGACAGGAGTGAGGTGGAATCTCAGTGAAGTTTTGATTTGCATTTCTCTGATTGCTAGTGATGTAGAACACTTTCTCACATATTTATGGGCTTTTTGGACTTCCTCTGTTGAGAATTTCTATTTAGTTCCCTAGCCCATTTATCGATTGGATTATTTGTGTTTTTGGTGTTCAGTTTTTTGAATTCTTTGTACATTCTGGATTAAGCCCTCCATTGGCAGTATACCAGGCAAAGATTTTCTTCCATTCTGTAGGTTCTCTCTTGACACTCATGACTAAATCTTTAGCTGTGCAGACGCTTTTCAGTTTAAAGACATCTCACTCATTTGTTCTTAGCTTTAATTCTTACTCTATGGAAGAATTGTTAAGGAAGGTGGTGCCAACACTGAAGTTGTGGAGTGCTGATCCTAGTTTTTCTTCTAGCAATTGTGTAGTTTCTGGTTTAATTCCTAGTTCTTTGTTCCATTTTTATTTGATTCCTGTGCAGGGTGAGAGATAAGGGTCTAGTTTCAGTTGTCTGCATGTGGCTGTCCAGTTTGTCCAGCACCATTTGTTGAACAGGTTGTCTTTCTTTCCTCCACACTATATTTTTGCCCCCTTTGTCAAATATCAGAAAGTTAAAGATTTATGGATTTGTCTAAATTTCTATTCTGTTCCATTGGTCTTCATGTCTTTTTTGATACCAATACCATGCTGTTTTTATTACTATAGCCCTATAGCATAATTTCAGGTCAGGTATTGTGACACCTCCTGCTTCCTCTTTCTCACTTAGTAATGTTTTGGCTATTCTGGGTTTCCTATTATTCCAAGCAAATTTGAGAATGTCCATGAAGAATGTCATTGGTATCTTGATGGGGATTGCATTGAATCTATACAGGCCTTTTGGCAGAATGACCATTTTAATTACATTGATTCTGCCTAACCAAGAACATGGAATGTTTTTCCCTCTACTCAGGACTTCTACAATTTATTATTTTAAATATTTGATTTAAAAATATTTTAATTGTAGAGATACTTTATATCCTTTGTTAGATTGATGCCCAAGTATTTTATTCTTTTTGGGGTTATTGTGAATGGGACAGATTTCTTGATTTCTTCTTCAGTGGAATTGTTGCTGGAGTATATGAAAGCTTTTGAGTTATGAGTGTTGATCTTATAACCAGCCACTTTGCTGAATTCATTTATCAGCTCTAGAAGTCTTCTTATTGAGATTTTTGGGTCTGCTAGTTATAGGATCACGTCATCAGCAAAAAGAGATAGCTTGACTTCCTCTTTTCCTATTAGAATTCCTTGGATTTCCTTCTCTTGTCTGAAAACTCTGGCTAGGGTTTTAAGGACTATTTTGAATAAGAGTGGTGAGAGTGGACATCCTTGTCTTGTTCCTGAATTCAGTGGGAATGCTTTCAGTCTTTCTCCATTAAGTATAATGTTGGCTATGGGTTTGTCATAAATGGCTCTTCAAAAATTAAAGTATCTTCCTTGATCCCTATTTACCCCAGAGTTTTGAGCATAAATGGGTGTTGAATATTATCAAAGACATTTTCTGCATCAATTGAGATGATCATATGATTTTTATCTTTAATTCTGTTTAACTGACTAATTACATTTATTGATTTGTGTATGTTGAATAAATCTCGCATTCCCACGATGAAGCCCATTTTGATAGTGATGTATTATCTTTTTGATGTGTTTTTGAATGCGATTAGCTAGGATTTTTTAAAGGATTTTTGCATCTATGCTCATCATTGAAATTGGTCTGTAGTTTTCTTTTCTAGATGTGTCTTTGTTGGGTTTTGTTCTCAGGGTTATATTTGCTTCATAAAAAAATATTTGGGTGGGTTCTGCCCTTTCAAAGCTATGGAATAGCTTACAAAGGAGTGGTGTTAATTCTTCCGTAAAGGTCTGGTAGAACTCTGCTGAGAATCCATCAGGTTCTGGGTTTTTGTTTTTTTTGGAAGGCCTTTGCAGTTTTAATGTTTCTACCTGACATTGGTTGATTTAGATTTTCAATGCCCTCTCATGTTAATTTGGGAATGTCATATGTGGCTAGGTATTTGTTCATTTCTTCCAGATTATTAAACTTGGAAGAGTATATCTTTTTAAAATAAGTTCTAATAATCTGGATTTCAGTTCAGTAAGTGGTGATATCTCTACTTTTGTCTTTAATTTTATTGATTGCTTCACTTCATTCTTCCTTTTGGTGAGGTTGGCAAGTGGTCTCTCAATCTTATTTTTTTTTTTTCAAAGAACCAACTCTTTGTTTTCTTGATATTCTGTATTATTTTTTGTTCTCAATTTTATTGATTTTAGCTCTGATCTTAGCTATATCCTGTCTTCTGATGGGTTTGGGATTGGATTGTTCCTCTTTTTGTTGGGGATTTGAGCTGGAGCATAAGTCTGTTTTTTGGAGCTCTTTCCTGATTTTTCATAAAGGCACTCAGTGCTATAAATTTACCTCTTAAGAATGCCTTCATACAATCCCACACATTTCAATATGTTGTTTCATCATTCTCATTCATTTCCAAGGGTTGCTTGATTTCTGGTCTCATTTCATCTTTGATCCATTCTTCATTTAAGAGGGTATTATTCAATCTCCAATATTTGCATATTTTCTGTTTTATTTCTTGCTGTTAATTGCTAAGATCATACCATTGTGGTCTGACAGAATACATGGTATTTTCACAACCCTTTTATACTTGCTAAGATTAGCTTTGTGGACTAGGATGTGATTTATTTTGGAGAAGGATACATGTGCTGCTGAGAAGAAGGTAAACTTAGCTGATTTGGGATGGAATATTCTGTAAATATCTGTTAAGTCCCATTGATTGATAGAGTTGTTTAGGTTGGAGATATCTTTGTTGATTTTTTGCTTTGGTGATCTGTCTATTGTTGATAGTGGTATATTAAGTCCCCCAGTATTATTGTGTTGAAATCAATAAGAGGTTTAATGTCCTTGAGTACTTTTTCCATATATTTGGAAGGGTTGTAATTGGGGGCATAAATGTTAACTATTATTATGTCTTCTTGATGGATTGCTCCTTTTACTGTGATGTAGTGACCTTCTTTATCCTTTCTGACTAATTTTTGGTCAAAATTAACTATGTCAGATATAAGGATTGCAACACTGGCTTGCTTTCTTGGGCCAAAACCTAGTAGGGTTTTACTAATCTTTCACTTTCATTCTGTGTCTGTTTTTGGCTGTGAGGTGCGTCTCCTGTAAGCAGCAAATTGTTGGATTTTGTTGTTTTTGTTCAATCAGTTAATCTGTGTCTATTGATTGGGGCACTGAGTCCATTCACATTCAGTGTTAGAGTAGCTTTGTGATTCTGGGTCCCTGGTATTGTGACCATTGCTGTATTTTGTGGATGTCAGTGAGTTTTACATGAATACATCATAACTAATACAAAGGGTCATGCAAAGCTCAGCTGGTGAGTTGGTTGACTCCTTCTTTCGATTTCTTTCTTTCTTTCTTTCTTTCTTTTTTTTTTTTTGTAGAAAACTAGAAACTCCTTCTCTTTCCCTCTAAAATTTCCACCGACTTCTTTATGTAGTGCTTGCAATGAGGCCATGTAAGATATTATCCTTCAGCCCAAGAGTTTTCCAGATTACAAGATGAACACCTCAGAAGTGGCCACCACATCATACTGAATCAGAGAACCGTCCAGAAGTGAGCTGAGAAAAAGGCCATCAGTGAAGTAAGGTTGGAGGGAGGTTTTGCAACTAGGTGGGAAACAGGTGCACTCTTGGAATCTAGGAGGACCTCAAAGATAGATTTTGGAAGGGGAAGAACCTCTGCCCACTCCCCAACTCTGTAGGAGAGCTAAAGGGTTGGCTGGCAAGGAGGAACAGGATCCAGATGTGGAACAAATTCTGTGTGCACAGCAGACAGAGCAGATTTCATCAGGTACAAAGGACAGGAATGGAAAGAGCCCTCAGAGTGTGAGTGACACATGACCATGTGGAACTACCATGTGGCATGGGGGTCTTCTTTCAGGTGTACAACAAAATATGATCTTCCTAAAGCTTTGTATTTCCTGAGCCCTTAATTGAGGCTCGAGATGCAAGCCAGTGTCAGAACAGGCAGAGCCTTGCAAGTCAAGGGAAATGGGATTAATCTCAGCAAAAGGCGTAGTTGGCACACAAGCACGGAATTGTGTCATCTGATTCACATTTTCCAAAAGTAGTTCTTGCTGTTGAAGCTGAAAGGAATAGAGATGGCAAAGGCCAGAGCATGGCAGAGGTGAGTCAGGGTGAAACGCGAGTCCAAGCAAGGGATGACTCGTGGCTGGACAGGCTGCAGGGGTGCGGCCAGGCAAGCAACCAGATTCCAGACACTTTGCACATGGTGTTCCCAGAGCTTCCCACGGTAACCTGTGTGCAGAATAAGAGCTGGGAAGAAACGGAGCATGGCTTCTGGGAGTTTTGTGTTGAGAACAAGGTCGGGGGTTCTTCACGTGGGACGGTGCTGCCCTGTCTTGAGGAGGGACACAAAGGAGGAAGAAGGGACAGAGAGGCAGAGCTCCAGGGACCTGCTGAGGCTCCTGCTTCTCTCTGCCCAGGGACAGACCCCCTTGTCCACTGTTACCTCTGTCACCTGTGCTGGGGGATCCCATCCAAGAAGTCACTACCCAGGCCCAGGTCCTGACGGTTCCCCTGCTTTCTGCTAGCAGTTTTACAATTCCGGATGTTGACATTCGAGTCTTTGATGCATTTTTGAGTTGATTTTTGTGTGTATTGTGAAATTGAGGTCCAGTTTCCTTCTTCTGTGTGTGGAACCCAGCTTTCTCAACACCATTTCTAGAAGATGAGGTTCTTTCATTCCTTTCTCACGTTCTTTTAAATTTACAGGTGGAGATGGGTAGCCCCGGGTACCCTCCCTGGTGCAGTTTCTTCCTGATCCTAACTGAAGATGTGTGTAAAGCCGTCACGTGCACACACTTCCTCAGGACCATTTTTCTTTGTTAAATTCACTTTGCTTTGGTTTTTTTTCTCACTTCCCTGAAGAGTCTACCTTTTAACCAAGGTCACTTAAAGGGCGATGCTTTGTAAATGCTCTGGCGAAAACAAGCCACTGGCACTATTCTTTCAGATCGACGCATCTTTTTCCCCTGACATGGAAAGGCATTAAAGTCCTGCTTTGCCCTGCAGAAGCTCTAAAACACAGCGCAGGCAGGCGGAGCCTGGGCACATGAAGAATTCATTTGCCTCATCCTTTTTTGTTAAAGGGTGATCAGAGAACACAAAAAGTCCTCATGAAAAATGAATGGAAGAAAAAGCTTCCAAGTCGGGAGGGGACCTTTCAACGACTAGGTCAAAGGCGAGCCGAGGAGAACAGCTCCTGGAGAGGGGGAGTAGCACGGAGCTTCTCACAGGGCAAAGAAGCTCGCTGCGTCCTGCACGTGGGCACAAGGGGACCCGTGAGAAAGCCAGGTGCCACATTGGGGAAATAGAGGCTGTGAGCCTCTGATCTTGGGATGGTCTTGGCTGGCCAGGAAACCAATTCACAAGAGGAAACTCATCTTTCACTCCACGATTCTTCCGCTCACCATACAATCTGCTGTTTTCAAATCGTACAGGCACACACGTGTACACACACGCACCCACATCTGAGGCACTGCAAGGAATGAAGCCAAGGAGAAAGGAGGAGGGCAGTGGATGGAAGAGGCGCATGGCCCCTCCTTTACCGCACACCTCTGCGGGCAGCGCGTCCCCGGATCATAACAGGTTTGAGGAGGGGTCCTTTCTGGAGAAGCTGATTATGAAACATGGCCTGGCATGGTCATGGAGAGATGGTTCCACATCACTCCAAACAGGATGCTGGGCCCTTTGTAGGTTTCAACTTGTATGGGAGAATTGTTCAGGCTCTCCTGCGCACCGTTTCTGATCTCTAAACTTCCTATTGCAGAGAACACTGATTTTTAGAGTACAGAATGAAAAGATGAGAGAAAAGGAAAGGGAGAAGGAAAGAGTTCAAGGTTCTTATAGAGCAGGATTGGTGTAACTTGCAGGGGCTGGTGTAGAGTCGTCCTCAGTATCCGTGGGGATGGGTTCTGATTTCTTCCTTGGGAACGATTATCTGAGGATGCTCAGATCGCACACAACCTCCTAGACCTTCAGTCGCCTCTAGATTACTCATAATAGCCAATACAATGTAAATACTATGTAAAAAGTTAATTCTTGTTCAGGAAATTATGAAATAAAAAATCTGTGCACATTCAGTACAGATATTTATTTTTTACCAAATATTTTCAACGTGTGATTTGGTTGAACCCAGAGATGTGGAACTCCTGGATATGGAGAACTGGCTTTATTTTTATTTTAATATTCAATAAAATGGAATCTGGGCAGGCAGCAGCATTCTCTCTCTTTTATTAGTTCTCCAAAAATGCCTTTGGATTACAATCTGCTGCAGTTCTGTTTTTTGATGTGTTCTCATTTTCCTCACACTGGTTTTTACAATTGTATGTGGCCCACTTACTTGCAGGCTTTGCGTATTTACTTATTTATACTAAAAATTCACAAGTAGAATTGTAGATATTAGTGGTGCATAACATGATGGTTTGAAATAGATCGTAGAA
>PVKS010054648.1:0-10002 GCA_004027875.1 Aplodontia rufa
TTTTTTTTTTTTTTTTTTTAAGAGAGGAACAGTGAGAGAGAACGAATTAATTTAGTTTTTCATGTGACTTTCATTGCTAGAAAAACTATTTTTCTAGATTTTAGTTCTTTACTGTGGGAGGGCAATTTGTATAGCAGTTAATCCTTTAAGGTAAAGGAATGTACACTTTGTTGTGTATGTGATGCTGGGGTTCAAAGTCACGATCTTGCACATGCCAGGCAAGCATGTAACTGCTGAGCCACCTCTCCAACCCCGAGCTCCAGCCTCTTTGAAAACTTTCTTATTACCATACTACAGAGATTCTCAAATGCATGTGCAGAATAGAATCATCTTTGGAGATGTTTGCTATATCCTACCAGAGAAAAAATAAATCAGAATCTCTCAAACATTGACTCCAGACAATACTTCCTTGGTTTTTTTGAGATGGTCATTCCCTGGTTAATAATCCGATTATTTTCTTTCTAATGCTAGATAAAAATTCTGAAAATTCTTAGTTTTGTTTTTAACTATTTTGAAAATATTTTATATGTTTTTTTCTGAAAACTTATCTTAACATTTAAGACATAATAGACAGAAAAAACATGGGGGAAATAGTGAGGCAAGTATCTTGCTGAATATATATAATAACCTCACTACATAATCAGTGATCAGTGAATTGTTCTTAGAAATATAGGTTTATACAAAAACCTCACTTGGATTTACCTCAAAAGCCCAAATAAAATTAATAAACCACAGGTAAACTGAATTGACTACTGCTTATTCCTAGTTTGTCCCTTTTATTGGCATTGAAAAAATGATCTTTACTAATCTCTCCCTATTTAATCTTTCTAACCTCATCCTGTCCCATCTTATGTTATTTTCTTCTAGTCAGCCGATTTGTTTTTCCTTTCCCACTTTTTGTCTCCTCTGCTCAGGTTGCTGATTCTGGTAGAATTTAATGAATCCTGTATTGATGCATATTTAGATTACATGTGGCTTTTAAATATTTCCTTTGATCCAAACTGTGTATTTACATTGCTTGATACTAATATTCTGAGGGAGTTTAATTTTAATAATTTTAATTTACATATGTTTTCTTATAGCAGAAAAAGAAAACTAAGAACTTCAATCCACCAACGCGTAGAAATTGGGAAAGTAATTACTTTGGGATGCCCCTTCAGGATCTGGTTACAGCTGAGAAGCCCATACCACTGTTTGTTGAAAAATGTGTGGAATTTATTGAAGATACAGGTAGGATAGAAGTATTAAAAAGAGATTTGATTTAAATTTCCACTTTGCTACATCAACAGAATATCAAGTGTATTAATAATTTGGAAGTTTTCAACATTTTAAAATTGAATACTATTTGTTATCTCTTACACAAATTATTCTCTTTTAAAACTTAAAGCCATAATTACAGATGTTTAAAAGACAACTTATTCTACTTGTGATGTTCTAGTTTTTTCATCAGTTCTAACTTGATGTGATTTATATTGTTTGAGTAATATTATTAAGAAATTATAGATACCCTTACTTTTAAAAATGAGCCTTCTATTACGCTTAGTTTGCCTAATGTTAACTAAAAAAGATTGCTTGTTCCAGTCAGGAGTAGGTAATAGCAGCAGAAGATGGTTGTATTAGAGTATATTTAAAATGAACAGAATTTAACCATGAAACCTTAGCAATTGAATGAACTACAAATTATGATGGTTTGTAAATATGAGCTAAGTTAGTTTTTGTCTTTTGATAAATGAGCCTGTTTTTTTTTTTAAAACTAGCATACCAATGTCCTATATAAATAAGCATGCTCAATTCTGTTCATATGTACATTTTACCCTTCTAGTGTGATTATCAACTAAGTTCTGTACATACTGGATTGTCTGTTTATTGAGGAGTGTGATTTTTCAGTTTTCATATGAAGGTGGAATGTGGGTGGTAAACTGTCACTTGCTAGAATTATAGTCTTCCTTCAGTTAACAAGGATTAGTTTATAGTAGAACCTATATGGGATATGCCCTTAACCAGTTACTTTTTATATCAACAAATACTTGAAAATTGTGTTTCAAGCAAATTTTTTATTTATGTTTCTGTTCATCTTTAATACAGAAGAAATACAAAGATTCTTAATGATATTAATGTTCCACATTAGATTTAAACAGTTCTTATTTTCTCTAGTAATATAATTAAGCCTTACTGATGTGATTGAGCAATTGTAAAATACTTTAGTGGTGAAAAATAATAAAACAATAGATTAGCATTTATTACAATTAAAAATTCCCATTGTTTATTATTATAATATATATGTAATTCTTTTTTGAATATTTTCGTAGTAGTAGCTGAGTGATTTAGTTTGAGAAAAATTAATAAATTTCAAGTGCAAGGTAAAATGCAATTCCAGCCCCGCCCCCCCTGGCCCCTCCTCTTGGGTGGTACTAGTGATTGGACCCAGGGGCTCACTCTACCACTGAGCTATATCCTTAGCCCTCTAGTCCAGTTCTTAAAACAACTCGAGTTAGTTCAGGTCAACTAACAATTAATTTATATGTTTAAAGGCTTTGGTGGTACTTAGGTAACATAAGACAATAAAAGATTAAATCTAGTTCTTCTGTTGTTGTAGTTATTATAATATAGTGCTTTTAAATTTTTTTATTACTGGTTTTAAATTCGTTGCTTAAGAGTTCAGTTATAGCTCTCAATATGGGCTATTGTCACAGCCATCTTATGTTTAAGGCTTAATGCACAGTAATGGACATGTATAAAATAATATACCCCTTATTTTAAAATTGTACTTTGCCATGTATAGATTCTTAGATATAGTGATATAAATGACCAGTTTATGTTTTAATCATTACTTTAAAGACTAAAGTTTTTGAACAATTTTAAAAAATAATGGTAGTTTCAGTGGTTGTATTGCCAGTTGCGTTGGTGCATTCCTGTGACTCGGGAGACTGAGGCAGGAGGATTGCATGTTTGAGGCCAGCCCAAGCAACTTAGACCTTATCTCAAAAAGATCTGGGATAAAGCAATCCTGGTTTCAAACCCCAGTGCCAAAAAACAAACAACAGCAAAAAAACCCTACCAGTTTTATTGGTAAAATTTACGTACAATAAATTTCACCAATTTTAATTGTACATAGGCCAATTTCATTATCCAGAAAGCATCTTGTCTTTCATGATTAAGTACAACATTCACTATTGAATTTTTCTTTTTTTTCTCTTGCAGTCCTGGAGATGGAATCCAGGACCTTGCATATGCTGGGCAGGTGTACCACTAAACTACAACCCAACCATATTAATTTTTTGGGATGTTCTTATCAGGTTGAGAAAGTACTCTTAACATTCCTAGTTTGCTGAGAGTTTTTTTTGCAAATGAATGTTGATTATTTGTCTTGAGATGATCATATGAATTTTTTAGCTGTTTATATGGCAAATGATATTAATTTTCAGATGTTAAACTCAGTGCATTAGTGGAATAAACAACACTTTGTCATAGTGTTTTATTTTTATATATTGCTGGATTCAATTTGCGAAAATGAAGGATTCAGAGCAACTTTTATTCTGGTACTTATGTAGGCCTACAGAAAATCAAGAAGAGGATTTGACCCAGTGCCTTGTATGTTAAAAGACATTTTGAGAATAATTTTTCAGTTCTGGCCCCAGAAACTTTCTTCTCATATCCGTGTACTATCCAAATAAAGACTCTACGGACTTCTGCATATATCTAAGACTTTATCTGTGTATCTTTCCCTCTATTTTATACTCTGCTAAACAAATTCTAGCCTTCTTGGCCTTTCTGAACTCTTGTCCCTATCTCCTCCACTCTGATAAACTTCATCCTGCCTTCATAACCACCTAAATACTCTATAGCACTAACTTGGGTCATTTAGACAGCTTGGCTCATTTGTTTTTCTTCATGGATCATAGTTTTAAGTTGCCTATTCAGCGCTAGAAAAACTATTTTTCTAGATTTTAGTTCTTTACTGTGGGAGGGCAATTTGTATAGCAGTTAATCCTTTAGGGTAAAGGAATGTCCCTTTGTATAGTAGTACTACTGTACAATAAGTTGTGCTAAATTCCAGTCAGAAAATGATCCTTGAAGTATATGAGTTTAAAGAGGACAAAAAGGGGTAGTATGGAATAAAGACAAAAAGGAAAGGAAACAATAGGCCTTTTTGAGGAACGAAGACTGATAGATACGGGATTGGAGGAGGACTTAAAAATGCCTCTTGCAGCTGGGCGTCTTGGCGCATACTTGTAATCCCAATGGCTCTGGAAGCTAAGACAGGATTGCAGGTTCACATCCAGCAGCAGCAATTTATTTAGTAAGGCCCTAAGCAACTTAGACCCTGTCTCAAAAATTAAAAAAAAAAAAAAAAAAAAAAAAAAGGCTGGGGTGGTAAAGTGCTTCTTGCATTACTATATTAGGTGGTACTCCATTAATTTAAAAAAAAAAGCAGATTTGACAGATTCATATTTTGGACATGTTAAAATCCAAGTGCCTGTGGAATATCCCTACAAAAGACCAAAATCTAGTTTGAACATATGTGACTATGAAGCTCTGAGACATGTTTTGGTCCTTATATACTGGTTTGGTCATTATGAGGGTATAGATCTTAATGTTAAGGTTTATGTTCATAGAATTCAAGGTCAGTATTTAAAATGAAAAGGAAATTTCACAGTGTTACCAGACAGCACAAAAAAGGGTAGCTCAAAAACACTTGAGAGAAAACATTTAATAAGAAAGAAGCTTGCTTCTTCAATGACTTAACAATGATTTTTGTTACATTACTTTTTAGTAAGTTGAAATTATGTGTATAAAATGAACCTTTTTAAAGTGTATAGCTCAATGACTTTTAGTACATTCACAATGCTGTGTGATCACCACCTCTTCTAGTCCCAGAACATTTTTATCGCCCCAAAGAAAATTTTATACCCAGAAAGAGTTAACTTCTTATTACCCCTTTTCTTCAGTTTACCAATTTGCTTTATGTCCCAATGGATTTACATATTCTGGATATACCATATAAATGGAATCATATAATACATGACCTTTTGTCTTGCTGTTTTCATTTAACATGTTTTTGAGATTTATCTTTATTATAGCATGTATCACTGAATTCTACCATATTATGTCTATTCATTCATCATCTGGTAAACATTAAGGTTGTTTATACCTTTTGGCTATTGTGAATAGTCCTGCTATAAATTTTCGTATACGTGTATTTGTTCAAGTGCCTGTTTTCAATTCTTTTGGTATATACCTAGCAGTGAAATTCTGTGTGATATGGTAATTCTATGCTTAACTTTTTAAGGAACTGTCAAACTGTTTTCCACAGTGGGTGAGTGGACTATTTTACCTTCTCACTAGCAGTGTATGAGGGTTCAGATTTCTCCTCATCCTAACATTTTCATTGTGTGTGTGTGTGTGTGTCTGTGTGTGCAGAGAGAGAGAGGATTCAAGCCATCCTATCCTTTTTAATAGGGATTATATGTAATCGGTAGATTATTTTGGCAATATTGCCATTTTAGTGATACTGTTTTCCTAATCAGTGAATGCTTTGTATCTTTTCATTTATCAATGTCTTTAATTTTTTTTCAACCCCATTTATAATCTCCAGTGCACAAGTCTTGCCTTGGTTAAGTTTATCCTTATATTTTAGGGGATGCTGTTGTAAATGGCATTGTTCTCTTAATTTCAGTTTAGAAATATGCAGGCTGATACATAGAATTGTTTGTGTGTTGATCCTATATCCTGCAACTTTATTAAATTATTTTATTAGCCATATTAAGCATGTTTTTGTGTGTGCATATTTTTTGGAATTGCTTGTGTGTGTGTATTTATATGTACATAACATATTTCCTCTGATTTAGAGGATAGTTTTATTTACTGCTTTCATATTTGGATGTCTTCTATTTCTTTGTCTTATTTCAATTGCTCCAGCTTTAATTTCCAGTGCAGCAGGGAATACCAGTTGTGATAACAGGCATCTTTTGTTCCTTATCTTAGGGGAAACCTTTTTCATTCTTTCACCATTGAGTGTAATAGTTGCAGGTTTTTCAAAATTACTGTTTTTCATACTGAGGAAGTTCCTTCCTATGTTTGTGAACTGGGGCTGCCATAACAAAGTTCCCCAAACTTGGTAGCTTAAAACAACAGAAAATGGAGTTGGGGATTTAGCTCAGTGGCAGAGTGCTTGCCTAGCACACGCAAGCAAGTTCGGTCCTCAGCCCTAAAAAAAAAAAAAAAAAAATTATTCACTCACAGTTCTGAAGACTAGAAATATGTATCTTTCAATCTCTGCCTTTGGTAGTCTCCCTATTTATCTGTCTTTTTATAGGGACACCAATCATATTGGGTTAAAGCTCCATCACAGCATGACCTTATCTAGACTGATTACATCTGTAAGGAGACCTTATTTCCAAATAAAGTCACCTTTTGAGGTATTAGACTTCAGCATCTTTTTGAGAGACTCTTCAGCCTATAATAGCCTTTAATTCCAGGTTTGTTGAGTGGTGTTCTGGTTTGTTTTTATCATGAAAGAATGTTGAGTTTGTTAACAATTTTTCTGTCAGTTGAGATAATTTCTTCTTCTTTCATTCTGTTGATACCTGTTACATTGCTTGATTTTTTTTTTTTATGTTGAACTAGCCTTGCATTCTTGGGATAAATCTCACTTGATAATCAACATATTGTAGGATTCAGTTGGCTAATAACTTTTTGAGGGGTTTTGCATTTATACTTTCAGGCAGTATTGATGTGTTTGATTTTCTTGTGTCTTTGGCTTTAATCTTAAAATAGTATCTTGTTAAATGAATTAGAAAGCATTTCCTCCTTTAGAATGGTATTTTAATGATGGTAGTCTCAGGTTTTAGAAGTGTGTTATCTTCAGAAAATATTTTATTAAGGCATCCTATGTTACAGAAGTATGCTCACTAAATTTTTTCTGCATTTTATAGTTTTTCAGCCTCTTGCTCTATTGTTTGTGTATTTCCTGCTGCTGCTAATCTCATTTTGTTTTTCTAATTTGCAATTTCAATCAGCTGTGAATCAGGAAAACATGACAGAGTTAGCTTAAGTTGTTCTTTTGGTTAGGTTAAGTAAAATCTGTGGGAAAACCTGAGGTATTCCTCCTATAACTGAATTAATGTATTTTACAGGAAGGTCTTTTTGACATCATTTTGGTTATGGCTGGGTTGTTTTTTTTTTTTTTTTTTTTTTTTTTTTTTTTTTTTTTTTTTTTTTTTTTTTTTTTTAAGAGAGAAAGAAAAAATTTTATTTTTTTTGTTTTTTTTTTTTTTTTCATCCAGTTTTTGTTTTTCTGACAGTTGTGTATATAGTGCTGGGGTTTGAACCTGGGTCCTCATGCATCTACAGCCGAGCCACAGATCTGGCCCCTGGTTATAGCTATTTCTTAGTCCTTTGTTTCCTCATCATTTTCAGTTATGGTAGACTAGCCAGCTTCCAGAAAGGTGAATTATTTCTCTGTTTGCCAGAATTTTTATTTGTGTGTGTATATAGCTAATTTGAGATGACCCACTATTACAAATAGATTATAAAGAAATAGGGACTATCTCTGAAACTTAGCTGTTCTGTTTCTGGTAAAAATGAGTTGGAAGTATAAATGCTAATGGTATTCTTCATGTATTGGTCTAAAAATTGTATGTTGTTCCAGTGTACCAATGATGGTTGAAATAATTGAGGTAAAGTAGATGAATGCATCTTTGTTTTATTGCTAATGTAAATAGAACTCTTAAAGCCTTTTTGTTTAAACTTCAGCTTTCCTACTTGCTACTCCCACGTTTTTCATCAGTCTAATACTTTTTCACTAAACATCTCTCTTGTTTTTTCTATCTTGCCTTGTCCTAGATATTTCTTGATCCATTTGAATGTTCACTCCCTTGCATACCTCTTCAAACTCCACCATTTTATTCACTTGATAATATTTCAGTTTTGATTAAACTCAACCACTCCTGTATTTGGATCATAGTGGCTTATGGATATAGAAAAACATAAACTGTGCACTTCACTTTAAGTGTATGACCATACATCTTAAATAATCACCCTATATTTCTTAGCAAGTTTGTTCTTTTATTGTCTTAAAGAATTGCTTATTTTAAAAAAAAATGATTGTTTTCTTTCTTTTGTCACCTTATAGAAAAATTTTGAACCTTCCGAAATGTTACATGAGCATCTGTATACCCTTCACTTAGATTCATCAGTTGTTAATTTTTTGTCACATTGCTTACCCAAATGTTTTTTTTTCAACAATTGAGATTGTTACAGTTGTCTTGACAATTCACTCCTATAGTATTTAACATATGCCCCAAGAACATTCTCTCCATATAACCACGATGTTAATACCATATTCAGGTTCCCTCAGTTTTCCCAGCAATTTCCTTATAGCTTTATTGTTAATTAATTATAAATACTCAATTCAGGGTCCACTAAGGGATCATAGATTATATTCTTTGTTATGTTTCTTTAGCCTTTAGAAGTTTCTAGCCTTGTATGTACGTTTTTGTGTCTCTTTTATTCTTTTGAAGATTCTTATTTGGGGTTTTGCAGAATGCTCCCAAATATTTTTTGACTAATTCATAGTGTAATAGTTTGGATCTGGAATTTTCCCTAGAGACCCATGTGTTGAAAGCTTGGACCCCAATGCAGCAGTGTTTAGAGGTGGGGCTTTTAGGAAGTGGATCCTGAACCTCATCAGTGGATTAATACATTGATGACTCCATAATCTGAAGGGATTATTGGAAGTGGTAGAGAAACTGTAGGAGGTAGAACTTAGTTGCAGGGAGTAGGTACTTGGGGCTGTGCTCTTGGGGACTATATCTTGTCCCCAGCCCCTTCTCTGTTTTCGGTCTACCATGAGGTAAATATCCTTCCTCTGTCATATCCTTTCGCCATATGTCCTGCCTCATCATGGGCCCATAGCAATGGAACCAGCTAAACTATGGTCTTGAAACCATGACCCAAAAGAAATCTTTCCTCCTTTAAGTTGTTCTTCTTAGGTACTTAGCACAGCCATGAAAAGCTGTTTAACACAGATTCAAGTTGGACCTTTTGGGCTGGTCATGCATAAGTGTTCTTTGAAACACATCACATCACATTAGGAGGCACATAACATCAGTTATGAAAAAAACTTTTTCAATTGATTTTGAAATTACCGTCTTTTAGTAACCTTAGCCCAGTGTCAAATAAGTGCTGAAAGATGGTATCATTGTCTTCCAAAGTTAGTAATTCAAGTGTGACCTGTTTATTTATTCTTGCTGTAACATAAAAGAGAATTATAAATTAGACCTTGATACATTTCTTCAGATTTTTTTTAATAAGTCTATGTCTGGCAATTTCTTAAGGTTTTATGGTATATTAATTTCACCTTTTGTGATTTCTGACTTTGAAAGTTATTTTTATCTGTTACTAAGAACTTATTTTCTTGAAGTAGCTGGTCCATGTAACTGGTCAAAAAAATAAAGCTTGCTGAAGTGTGATGGTACACATCTGTAATCCCAGTGCCTCTGGAGATTGAAGCAGGAGGATCCTAAATTCAAAGCCAGCCTCAGCAACTTATTGAGGCCCTACGCAGCTTAGTGCGACCTTGTCCCAAAATAAAAAATAAAAATGCACTGGAGATGTGACTCAGTGATTAAGCATCCCTGGTACCAAATAATAATAATAATAATAAATATATAGATAAAGCTTTTTGTTTTACTCTACAGCCACTAGAATTTAATCTTCATGAGTGTAGAGAACCCCAGCTCCTAAACAGTGTCTGACACATAATTAATCCTTAATAAATGCTTTTAAAAATGAATACAGAATTTTTTTTTTAATTTATTTTTGAGCAACCTTACAAGATTTTAACAAAACAATATAAAATGTGTATAAGATGTGTATATATTCTGGACATTGCAACTGTCCCCAGGAGTGCCCCCCCCAATTACCCTCCCTTATCCCTCCCTTCCCCTTCCCGTTATAACTCTAAAAATAGTATTAAATTGTAAAGCATTACATCTTATC
>PVKS010054680.1:0-10344 GCA_004027875.1 Aplodontia rufa
GACATTGCTTAGCCTATCTTCATTTTCTGATGTTTGTTCTTCAAGAGCTGAAGTTCTCTTTTCAATAGAGTATATACTCTGGCATTTTTATCTTCCAGTGAAGATTTGATTTTGTTAACTAAGTTTTTCAATCCTGATAGCTCTGCTACATCTCTCCTCAAAATGTCTGTTTCTTTGTATAGCTGATCTTTCATCTCATGGAATTTCTCCCTTATTTCCCTGTAGAAGCTGTCTTTCATCTCTTGAAATTGTTCTTTAATCTCTTTCCTTATTTCTTCTCTCAACTCTTTGATTGAATTACTAATCATAATGCTGAAACAATATCTTTGGTTTTCATCTAGGGCCCTGTCTACAGGGTCCTTGTGTGGAGAGCTGTGGGGTTGAGGAGGTGAATTATTTCCCCTTTTCCTCAATTTCAGAATCAAAGAGCGTGTCTTGTAGTTCAACCTTGTTACTCTTGGCAAAGTAATTGGAGCTTCTGATGGCTTTGCTTCATTGTGATGTGGAGCTATTTGATCAAGACAGAGCTAAAGATGCCAGGCCAGTCTGCAAAAGCTTGAGAGCCTATAGGCACAGATACTAGTCCATTTCAATTAAAACAAATGTGCTGATGACTAGCACCAATAGTAGCAGTTTTTTTATATATCACATAATATATCACAATATATTATGATAGCAAGCAAGTACCTTTTTGAAGTGTGTCTGTTTCTTCAGATAGCAGGGTCTCTGAAAGTGGGGAGAAGAAATGACTAGGAAGTCAAGGATCTGAATTTGGGAGTTATAGGAGAACACCTGACTTAGAGTAAAGAGGAACAAGGTATTAGAGGGGAGAAGGTTATTCTATTAGGAATAAGGAAAACATAGAAATGGGGTGTGGATGGGGTAAAGACTTTGGGTGAGGATGAGAGAAAAATGCTAATATTTAGGAATTACCAGAGTACAGGGGAGGAAGAGTTTAATATGAGGTATGGTTCTCTTCACTCACCAAAGGCTAAGGCTATTTTGCTATCATGAAATGTTTTCCAGGTTGGAACCCAATGGTATAGGGATAGCAGTTGGGTTCAAGAAGACAGAGAAAGTAGGAGCCAATCACCAAAACATATACATGGATAAATATTTGTATCCACCAACACCAAATTCAGTACTAATCATAAATCAAAAAAGGATAAAAGGAAAAAAAAATCACAGTAACTTTAAAAATTTTTAAATATTATACTCCAGCCAGATCTCCATTAAAAAAAAAATCCAAGAGGCACACAAAAAGACAATACAAAACCAGTTTTGAAAGTTCTGAGGTTTTGCCCCCTAGCCACCTAGGTCACCAAGTATGTACCGTGGGGGCATGTGTTCATATCTGTTATGTACTTGGGGATTCTTTGTAGTTGAGCTTGTTGGGGGAGAAGCAGTTTGGATAAGTCCAGTGATCTGGATTTTCTTAGAGAATCTCCTCAAAATTTTCTGTTGCAAAGGCATATAAGAACCTCCCTTCTCACACTTCTTGCGAGGATAGATTTCAGCTTCCCCTGGGCTGTAATCCTGAGGTGATCACTTTCTGCCTGTCCACACTCTAGAATTTCTTAGGCCTGGGGCTCAGAAGCTTTAGATAATCTAATTGATCCTAGAGTAGATGTGTAGGTCTCTGATCCAAGGAGAGTGGCCCACCTGAAACTCCCTTCCTCAGGATCACTGGTGACCCACTCTGTGTGACTTATGATCTTCAGAAGTCCCAAGAGCTGCCCTGCGGGGTTGACAGAAACCCAGGAACTATGGATCAGATTGTGCCAGTGCTTATGTTGTTCTCAGTTGCAAGCACTAGGGGGCACCCAACTGGAGAAATCAAGGCCTACATAGCCTTGGCTATGCACAGGGCTCAGATAATATGGGAAAGCCTGTGCTGTCCCTTTTATTCAAAGCTTCCTGAGGCTGATATCAGACCTTGCCTTGTTAGAGAGTTACAGGTCTCTTTTGCAGAGGCTGAGGCAGGGGGTCCCATTGAGAAGAATGTGCCCTCCTGCAGGAAGCTCTGTTCACAGACTCTTCCTGTTCGGTCGTGTAGAAGGGTGGGCAGAAGGTCACCAGCTGAGACATTTGCGAGCTAGAATGGGGAATCGCAGTTCCACACAGCCCACAGGGCAGGCGGCCAGGTGTGTGGGGGTGGTAACTTATTTCTTTCTGTTAGTGGGGACTGAGGCCCCAAGTCCTGTTGAGTGACCCACCCCACTCACGAACCCTGGTGTGAGCGATTATGTTACAGGACTTGAAAATCAGCTCTAGTAAACCAAAAGCACAGGTGGAAAGTGTTGTCCACCATGACTGAGTTAAAGATCCTGTGCAGAATCCTCTCCTTCCCAGGCTCCGCTGGCAGCAACCAGAGGTGGACAGGAAACCCCCAAATCTCAGGGCGGTAGATTTTGGTTTTCTGACCCTGGTGGCTGAGACCCCAAGACCGTTTTCTGCTGAGCAACCAGCCCTGCCCTCAGGGAAACTTCACAGTGGCCGGCCAGATGCTGTTGTTCACGCCCTAACAGCTGTAAGTTCGCTAATGTGAGGGATTAATTCCCAGAGTTTTATACCAAGTTCTTGTAAATTAAGAGCGATCAGGTCAGGGGGCTTGCGACTGAATTAGGGTATTTGATTAGGAAACTTGCTCTGTTTCCTCCCCTCCAGATCAGTTCCCCTCCCCTCGTGTGTGGGGCCAATTGCACGGGTGCCACAAACTTCTCTTTTATATTCGTTAATGCACCATGCTAGTACTTTGGAGTTAAAAAAAATTAGCAGGGGGCAATGTTCCCCCACACTGGGAGCTTTATCCTACCGTGGGAATCCATGTGCACTCCTGCAACGTGAGGTGTTTCTCAGGAGCCTCTCAGAGTCACTGTTGGTGATCCCAACATCTTGCCATCTTGGGGGTCCCTCCCAGATTATTGATTTTTGGAACTCAAATTTAAATATATTGTATATACAAAAATTTTGTATACTTCTCACTGACACTAGAAAAAAAGATGTGTAACCTTTGCACAAATGGCATTACTTATAGACAAATTATATTTCATGTACATATAAAGCAATATTCTTCCATCATTTAAGCTAATTTAAGAGACAATAGCTGTGATAAAAATGATCTCCATCTCACTAAGTTTTATGGGGACTTTAATGGATGTAAAATTGTAAAAGCATGACATGAATGATAAATAGTTACTATTATCCAAAATAATTTTATCTCTCTTAGATAACTATCAGGTGATTAGATAAAGAAATTTGCTTTTCCATCTTTCTAGTTCTTGAAATTGCTTCACAGGTTTGAACCCGAAATCAATCAGTTCATGGAAGCAGTCTTGATTTTACATTGCAAACCTATTGGCAGGAAATAAGTATATGAACTTTGTGCAAAATTCTAGAGATGACTCACACAGTTGTCTTTTCAGTTACATCTTTTTCATATGAAGTGGCAGTACATTTTCCTTAATGTGAAACATATCACACAGTAGATGAATTAATGAACAGCACAACAGTATTGCTTTTTTCAAAACTAAATGCACTGGGGCTGGAGCAGTGGTTCAGCAGTTATGGCACTTGCCTGGCATGCACAAGATGTGAGTTCAAACTCCAGCACCATGCGCATAACTAAGTAACAGAGCAATGAAAGCACATGAAAAACTAAAATTGATTCTCTCTTACTTTCTTTCACTGTAACTATTTCTTAAAAAAAAAAACTTATTGCACACTGTCTGCTGAAAAAAGATTGATGATTTTACCAAGTTTTTTTTTAATTTTTTATAGAGAAGACCAATTTCCTACTCTCCATAATAATCTACATCTAGCACAGTCTTAAAAAAATTTAAAAAAAGTTATGCTAATCATTCAATTTCATGTCTAACATGAAAACAGTTTTGCTTCTTATATTAGGGAAATAATTGACAGTTGATTCCATCTGGTTTATGTCTCTAATTTTATCCAATGTCTAAGAAATTTCCTTAAACTTTATTTTGTCTGAGCAATTTTTTATTATTCTATGAGGGCAGAAATAATTAAAAACCCATCAGGGAAAAAAGGAATGCTATTGCTTTTACAAAAACCTGAGTATCATTCATTGAAATTTAGTAGTTCAGAGTGAGTTTTCTTGACACTTTTAAAATTATCTCAATCACTGTGAATAAATAGTTCACCTCAGAAAGTACCAGTTCTGACAGAATTATATGAGAACAAATTATTCTACATAAAAAATGTTAAGAGATACTTAGATCAAAGTTTCCACAAGAAGGCTAAGGTGAATAATAGACAGTTAGTTTGAAGTGATACAGTACAATTTATTTTTATTTTTTTCAGGGAACTTTGAAGAGGTGTTTTTTGAGGTAAATAGTGAAGTCAGAAGCATTTGTGAAACAGCCTCTTCTAAACATTCTTGGTATTTTCCACTGTGCCATAATGACAGAAGTTATGCTGTCTCTTCAGTATCAAGTGCATCTAGCATAGGGTTTAGTAATAAGTTTATTAATATAGAGCACCATCCTACTTCATTTTCCCCCCTTTGGGTATAAAATCATGATGAATAATTCACAAGATTTTACAATCATTCTTTCTTTTCGCCTACAAAACTATACTGAAAAATTCATATAGTATGAACCTTCAGGGTTATGCAGAATGAAGCAAATTATATGAGAGAGGAACAGTTTTGTTTTTTACTTTGGTAATGACATTAAGGCATAGTGGGTTAATTATATACAAAATATTATCAAGTCAAAGAATTGAATTAATTTATCTGAACAATAGAATTTGTTCTGTCATGCCATTTAAACGGAAAATTATTCAACTGTAGCTGGAACAAGAAAAGTGTGAAAAAAAATTCTTTATACCATGGGGATAGTTCATTTTAAGAGATTTCAGTTGTGATTATCTGACATAAATTTCTAAGTTTTGAACATGCACTTCATGTGAAGCTACAATATTTCTTTTAATCAGAATACACAGACTAGAAGAAAAACAATGTTATAATGAATGTCTTTCTATCCAAAAACATGATTATAAAGTTAAATTTCATTAAAGATACAGCAAAATGATCTTTGACAAAGATATATGTGGGAGAACAAATGGATAAGATGGGGGAAATAAGCTAACAGACCATCAAATGCAGTGTGACTGCAATCTGAGATTGACTTCAGATGGAGAGTTAAGATTTGGAAACAAGGACAACAAATCTTGGGAAAGCATGCCATGACATTTTGGAAGATATGAGTAAATGGTTTGCTATCTTAATCATTTGCTCCAAAGGTCAGATAATTCATGCAGTTCAACTTTTAACTTTTTACATTCTACTGACTACTTTAAACATAGCACATTAATAAATAGAGCTATGTTTTTCAGAACTCACTACAATCAAGGGGAATATCACCTTGATACAGTGAAGGAGACTTGGTAGAGTCTAAGAAGGGAGGAATCAAAATGGAAATTTATAGCATTTTGGGTCTGGACTCCAAGGGTTATGGTAGGTCTTCCAAGAAAAACAGCAAATGGAAATTTTTCCTGAAAAAGTCATATTTTATTGCACTTCAGGGTCATGTGATATAAGGCAAATGACATGGAGGAAGAATGGTTGTGGTTTTTACTTTGATAATGACAATTCTTTGACTTGACAATTGGAGTATAATTAATGATTACTTCAGTATTCAGGACATAGCAAATGTTGTGAAACTAGTCTTTAAAATCAAACTCTTGATTCTGTCAGTAAATTGTTTTACAAAGTTATGAGAGTGTTGTATCAGATAATTATCTGTGGGATATTCCACTGCAACAGTGAAGTTATTTGTTGGTTTTAAGTTTTATCTTTCCCATGAAAAGCTTCTGAGGACCAAAAAAGTAAGTCCAAGTTAACACAGATCATCTGAACTCTGCTACGGCAGATGGTCACAATTCTTAAATCTAACAGGCCTTAATGTTTAGTCAGGTCAATAAAATTTTTGAGATCTAACTTTCTTTTATTTATTTTTCCAATATGCATGTGTTTGTTCTTAAATAGTATAGTTACACTCTTAACTATGTTACACTATAGGTATTCATTCAAGATTATTTTATTAATTGTTGCACAGTCTTTCCTTGAGAATTCCATAGTTCAAATGTCACACTATTGTGAAATTTTTCATCTTTTTTTGTACTATAACACCACATAGAAACAAGTCAATGCTAACACTTTAAATTTTCCCCTTTTGTTTCTTAACTAAATTGAATATTATAGCAGATCCAATACTTTTCCTTTATTTTGGTAGGGAGAAAGTAATATATTTGATAATAGAATTGATATCAAAGAAATTGTCATCACTTTAAATTCTATGTCTAATCAAAATATTGTGACAAGACTTCCATATGCTGCTGCTTAACTAAAAAGAAGTCACATTAGACACAGCATTACTATCCACAGTACTCTTATCCAAGTAGCTTTAATACTAAAAAGTATATCAATGAGTGAAGCCTAACCGAATCTATTTACCTTTTATGGTTCCACTTATTAACTGAGCACAAATTGGAGTTTATAAATGCATAGCTAAGATCAAGCTCATACAGGTATTTTCCGGAAGTCTAGAATAATCTTTCAGTTAAGTAATGCTTATTTTCATGTTTATATGAAATTCTTCATGAAAGTCCTCATAATTTGAGTATTACTTACCATCTAAACAAAAAATTGTATATACTAACTATTATACAATATTATCTTAAATATCCCATAACAATGAATGTATCATGTTCTGCAGAATTTTGAGAATTCCTGAGCCAAGGGATGAGGAATTTGATAGAATGTGTATTCCTGAAGGCAAGATTAGTGAGGAACAGGATGAGTTACAATTGTCACAAGAAATTAAGCCAAACAGAAATGTGCAATTGAAAGTTTTAGATGGAAGTGGAAGGGACAGAGAATTTGGGTAACTGCCATTGTAGTGACCAGGAAGGAAATACCCATTCTAGCATTTAGTGAAGAGGAGTTAAATGAAGAATTATTTATTTAATTTGTTATTTTAAATTCATGATGGTGATGGCAGGATACTTTCCTTTTTTAAATGGATTGGGGATTTCAAGATCAATCTTTTACACAGGGAAAGAAAGACCAGGTAAAAACAAAGAGACAGGAGTCTGTCACAAATAAAAACACAGTCACTACTCAGTAATATGCTTCAAATTCTTCAGGATTGCACTGCCCTTCCTAAAAACCTCTGAAGAACTCATAACTACATTTTAACATAATAATTTATATAATGTACATGTTCCTCCCCCCCATAAAAGATTTTAGAAGTAGAAGCTCATTGTTACAGCATGGTGCTTGGAGATCCTACATGAGATTTGTACATTTTCGGGTCATTGTCTGCACACGGCACCAAGAGTGAGGGCTTACGCTGAGGTAAGCTGTTTCTGTTCCAGGCTTCCTTGTGTGAATAGTGATCTCAGATACTCCATCTTCATAGCTTTCATTAATTTCATTAATTTTCATTTTTTAAATGATTGCATTACATTAATATATTGACTACTGAGTATTTTAGCAACTGATTATTTTTTTCATTCAAGATAAGTACCTCCATAACCTTTGTTGGTCATACATAGCATATGTGTATCATGTGTTGCTTAGCACACACTATCACTAATAATTTTAATTAAAGAATCTCTAGTTAGTTATATAGCCCTTTGATTATTTTCAGTCAACTCTTTATCATTTCCTCTCTCTCAAAACAATTCAGCAAAGTCTTTTACATTCTTTTTTTTTTCTCTTAATTTGTTATTGGTTCTTTTTAGATATACAGATCATTAGGAGTCTTTTATTTTTTAAGAGCGAGGGTCAGTGAAATAGAGAGGAAGAGTGAATCAATTTTATTTAGTTTTTCATGTAGCTTTCATTGCTCCAACACTTCATTGTGTATGTGGTGCTTGAGTTTGAATCCCTGTCCTCATGCATGCATGCCAGGCAAGTACCATAACCGCTGAGCCACTGCTCTAGCCCCTCATTTTAAAAAATTTGTTCAAAATAGTCTTATGTGTTGGAGGGGATCATTATTATATTCATGCATACACAGATGTTGACAAAGTAAATTAAGCCCAATTCTAGTCAAGGATTTCCCCCACCCCCCTTCATCCATTCCCCAATCTCTTGTCTCCTCTAATATCCCCATGCTGTAGATAGAAATGAGCTTATACATGTATATTAATATTGAAATTTCTGAGTTTCTTTGCCTGCCTGAGTATATTTTGGCTTTTAATGGAAGTCAAGTGTACCCAACCCTATTGAAATCTCCCCTTTTCCCTCACTTCTCCTCATCCCTCCATCTTTTCTCCCCTTACCTTCATTGTTATGGTTCCCCCAGCTTCTATAAAATTTCACCTTTGGTGAATTTATTAATTAAACATAGCTAACTTTCATCCAGTCTTAGTCTTTCCACATATCTAACTCTTTCTTCATATCAAAGAAAACTATCAGTCCTTTAATCTCTGTTTATGGGATATTTCACTCAGCATGATTTTTTTTTCCGTTTCCATCCATTTAGCTGCAAAAGCCATGATACTGTCCTTTTGAATGACAGCAGAACTGAACTCCCGTTGTATATATACACACATATATATATCACAGATTTTTAATCTGTTCATCCATCGAGGGGCAGCTGGTTAGTTTTGATAGTTTAGTTATTATAAATTGAGCTGCTATAGACATTGATGTTGCTGTGTCTTTGTAGTACATGGACTCTAGCTCTTGTGGGAAAATATCCAGGCCTGGGATAGCTGGGTCATGTTCCATCCCTATTTTGTTGAGGAGGCTTCACACTGCTTTCCAGAGTGGCTGTACAAGTTTGCAGTCCCACCAGCAGTTTGTTAATGTTATTAGGATTCATTTTGACATAGTTTTAAAGCATGGAATATAATTTGCTCTAATTCAGTCCCCAATACTTCCCAATTCCTTTCCCTCCTCCATCCCCTGTTCTCTTCTCTCCACTCTACTGATTTTTCTGCTATCTATCTATATGTTTTTTAATTACATGATTTTGAGATTCAGTGTGGTGTATTTATATACGTATGCAGGAAAATTAGATGAGATTCATTCCACTGTTCTTCCCTTATCCCATCCCTCCTGGCTCCCCCTCAATCCCTTTTCTCTAATCCACTGATCTCTCTTCTATTTGATGGAATCCCCCCCATTCTTTCTCTTTCTATCTGCCTCTCTCACCCTCCCTCTTTATCTCTCTCACTTTTGTTTCTCTCTGTCTCTATTTTTCCTCATTTTAGACTAGTTTTCAAATACAGAGATGATATTCAATGTTTGATTTTTTGGGTCTGGCTTACTTCATGTGGCATGGTGGTCTCCAGTTGCATCTACTTACCAGCAAATGCCATAATTTCATTCTTCTTTATGACTATATAACACTTCATTATGTGCATATAACAATTTTTTAATCAGTCGTCTGTTGGTCACCTAAGTTGATTCCATAATTTTTTAATTGTGTATTATGTTGCCACATACATTGATATAACAGTATTATTACAGTATGCTAATTTTAGATCTTTTAAATAAATACCAAAAAATGCCAAGCTGGCTTATGTGGTGATTTTATTCCTAGTTTTTTGAGGAATTTCCATACTGCTTTCAGAATAATTGCACTAATCTTCTGTCCCACCTAAAATGGATGAGTATGTCTGGTCTCCCACATCTCCAACAACATTCATTTGTATTCTTTGTTATTGCCATTCTAATTAGAGTTTCATCTTTGGAGAGGTAATTATTTAATTCTTTTTGCCCATTTATTATTTGGATTATTTGGGTTTTTGGTGTTAAGTTTTTTTATTTTTTAAATATATTCTAGGTATTAATTCCCTGACAAGAAGGTAACAAAGATCTTCTCCCATTCTGCAGAATTTCTGTTCATGTTCTTAATTTTTTCTTTTGCTGTGTATATTTTTAATTTTATGCAGTCCTACTTATTTATTTTTGGTTTTATGTCTTTCCCTTCCGTAGTCTTTTTAGTGAACTCAGTTCCTGTGCCAACATGTTGGAGTATTGAGCCTATATTTTCTTTGAGCAGTTGCAGAGCTTCTGATCTAATTGCTAGGTCTTTGATTTACCATAAGTTGACTTTTGCATAGGGTAAATGAGAGGGGTCAAGTTTCATTATTCTACATACGGATTTCCAGTTTTAACCACATCATTTGTTTAAAAACATATATTTTACAAGTTATATTTTTGGTACCTTTGTCAAGTACTATATGTACGTGTGTTTGTCTCCATATCTTCTCTTCTCTTCTCTGGTCTTCTTGTCCATTTTGGGATCAACCCTGTGCTCTTTTTGTTACTGTGGCTCTCTATGGTATGTAATTATAAGG
>PVKS010054701.1:0-10000 GCA_004027875.1 Aplodontia rufa
AGACCTCCTTTCTCAATGGCCAGGGTCTAGCTCCAGCCTCCACAGATGAGTGAAGACATTCGACCCTTGGTTCTCTGGGTTAAGCTGACTTCACTCAGCATAATTTCTTCTGTAGCTGTCTATTTACCTTCAAAGGCTGCAATATCATTGTTTCTAAATGCTGTGTAAAATTCCATGGTATACACGTACCACAGTTCTTGGATCCATTCATCCAGTGAAGGACATCAGGGTTGTTTCCATAATTTAGCAATTGTAAATTGAGCTGCTATGAACATGGATTTCGCTGTGTCACTGTAGTGTGCTCATTCTAAATCCCCTGGAAAAATACCCAAGATAGGAATAGCAGGATCATATGGTGGGCTCATCCCTAATTTTTTGAGGATTCTCCACACTGCTTTCCAGAGGGGCTGTACCAGTCTGCAGCTCCACCAACAGTGTGCTAGTGTGCCTATCTCTCCACAACCCCTCCAGCATCTATTATTGTTTATTTTCTTCATTTTTTGCCAAACTGACTGGCGTGAAGTGATATCTTAATGTAGTTTTTATTTGCATTTCTCTGATTACTAGTGATTTAGAGCACTTTATCATGTCTTCATTGGCTTGATCAATGTCCTCTGGTGAGAAGTTTCTATTTAGCTCTTTGGTCCATTTATTGATTGGGCTGTGTTTTTGTAGTTGAAATTTTTGAGGATTTTGTAGATTCTGGATATGAGACCCCTGTCAGAGGAATCACAGCCCATGATTCTCTCCATTTCCGTTGGAAATCTCTTGACTCTTTTGATTGTTTCCTTGGCAGTACAAAAGCTTTTTAGCTTTATGGCATCCCAATCACTGATTTTTGACTTTACTTCCTTCACTTTAGGAGACGCTGAATAGCGATTATCTCACTTTACATTGCTACTAGCAATGGATGACAATCCTAGTTGCTCTACATTCTCATTAACCCTGGGCACTCATCCTTTGATCTTAGCTACCCTAATGAATGTATAATGGATGCATGGTGGCATTTCACTGTGCTTTTAATTCACACTTCCTGATGACTCATGATATTGAGCATCTTTATATGTGCTTATTGGATGTTTTTATATCTTCTTTTATGAAATGTCTACTTAATTCATTTAGGCTTTTTTATTGTTATTGAGTTAGAACTAGCAGAATTTTGATTAAGGCTGCAATTGAAACTACATATCAATTTGGGCAGAATCAACAGTTAACAAATTATGTATATGAATATGGCATCTCTCTCCATTTCCTTAGGTCTTCCTTTCTCTCAGCATTATTATGATGTTTTGGCAAAGTTTTGTGCATCTTTTATCAAATTTATTCCTAAGTATTTTATGGGTTTTTTTGTAGTAAGGTTATGTAAATAGACTTAGGTTTTTACACTTAATATTCTAGTTTTTGCTGCTACTAAACACAAAATAATTTTTTAAATATTGGCATGAACTCTACAACCTTAATTCACTCAGTTCTGACAGCTGCACTGCAGATTCCTTAGGATTTTCTGTATACATAATCATGTCATCTACAAATAGAGTTGTACTTCTTTCCCATCTGTGTGCCTCATTTTGTCTTCTTCCCTTATTCCAATGACCAAATACTGAGAATGGTTAGAGTGGGGGTCCTTGCCTTACATCCTTAAGGAAAGATATTTGGTATTTCACCATTAATGTGACATGGCTCTAGGTTTTCTAACATGAACTACTAAGGGGCAGAAAGGGAGGTTCAGCAGTGACCATCCCAGCTAACTCAAGGCTCCCACAAGAAATTCTGAAGGCAAGGGGGAGCAAAAACGCAAATTCCCAAAAATTCCCCCAAAGAATGAGTTCAAACACACTCAGCTTCCCCCAAAGTATGCCTATTACCACTGTGCCAGCACTCACACCTCAGACATCCCAGGACTCCATCATCAGGGGCTGGACATGAGAAGTTTAGAGGGCTGTTATCAAGGAGCACAGGAAAAGACTTAAAGACTACTCAAACCCCCCAAAATGTAACAGCACTAAGGACCACTAGAGGTGGACGGCACCCTTATTACTTTGTGACACCCCTGCCAGTTCAGCAAGTTTCCTGCTATCTACAACTGCAGCAATTCTTTCTTTTTTTCCTGGCAAACTAAGAACACAGTAATTTTTCTTGGCAGTATCTAATGAAATGATATAATATTCTTAGCAGAGTACCTGACATACAATGAGTGGTCAATAATCATTAGCCATTACTTAAATCTGATGCTAGAAACATTTTCTGAGTGGAACAGGGTGACACTAAAGTTGCATGGACAGCAACGTATCAACACACTGCTTACCTCATGCCTGGCAATGACACAGGTGTGATGACAAACACTACTGATTGGCTTTCAAAGAAAAATAATGGATTGTTTAATTACAGTTACAGGACAGAATGTAAATATTATCAACCTTGACAAAACTGACACACTGGGACACGGAACTAGAGAAAGGGGAGAAAAGCAGTATTTCTGCATGACTCATGATGTGCAAGGACTACAGACAATGCCTTTTAATTAGACCAAACCATGCTTAGAATTGCAGAGGTGAGCACTTAGAAAGAAAATTAGTAATATGTGATCATAAATACTGGCAGAGGTATGGTAGAAGTAAACAAAATCACCAACCATTATAACAGGAAATCAACGGATGAAGTTTTAGATTGATAAACTAAGGTGTAAATATCTTGGAGAAACAGGTAACCACCAAGAAATGTAAATAGCAGAAATGAGTAAACATTGCACGTATCTATGAAGCAGAACCAGGGGAGGGGCAGGTGCAGCGGATGAGGGTGTTCTCTGTACTTTATAAAAAAAAAAAAAAAAAAAAACAAGAACATACTGTATTACTCTGAGTAAAAACATGAACTTCAAATGCTTAAATACTCAACAAAACAGTAGTAAAATTTAGTTACATCTAAGGGTTTGATAACTTGGTTATGAGTATTAATACAACTTTATAATGATTCTTTATATAAAAAAGACATTTGAAAGAAAAAAAAATCCACCTTGAACTCAATGCTAGATTTTGACAAAAGCAGGAGATGGAAATTACAAATCCCACAACAAAACTTCTTCTCTTTTGGGAATAATGTTATGCACACTGCTTAATATTTTATATTCATAGATACCAATTTCAAATAGATTCTTTAATATAAAGATATCACCTAGAAAAATGAGTTGCTGGTGAACTGTCCACACTACAGCACTGTTCTCCGCATTACAGAATCTGATAAAATCTACTGGACTTCCACCAAGAAAACCACACATATAATAAAATTTTGCATTTGCTTTTAGAACAGATAAATTAAATCAAGACATGATTCTTTGAGAAAACCAATAAAACTGACAAACTTCAGCAAAGTCTCACCAAGAGAGAGAGTGAAAATCCTGCACTCCCACCATCAACAGAACATACTCTAACGGTTCCTCTCAAAAGGTCACTCCTGCCCCACACCCATCGCCTATGATTCTCTGCTCCTCTTTACAGAACTCTCCAAGGCAGCAATTGATACTGGCCCCACTGCCCCCCTTCTCAATTTCACAAGCCCATTAAAACGAGAATTTCCCTCCACCACGCAGAAGCCACTTTCTGAAACTCCGTGGTCTCCACATCATCTCATGGCAAATTCTGTCTTCTTCCACGCAGTATCTCAGCAGTACTCAACAGTTTGATCGTTCCTCCCCAAAACCTTTCCTTTGCACTGCATCCAGGACACCGCAAGGCTCTGATTTCCTACCCACCTCAAAGGCAGCCTCTACCAACTTTCTTTGGGGGAATCTTCCCTTCCAAACTCCAGATGCAGAGGGCCTGGCTCAGTCCTCTTGGTCTGCACACTCCCTGGTGAACTCATGCAGACCACAGCCGTGACAGGGTCACTGATAGTCACGCTGGGCACTCTCATGCTCATGTTGATCTAATCCTTACTCTCACTTCATACTCGTGTACCCAAATGTATTTAATAGGCATCTCAAACTTAACATGCCCAGAAATACTAGCTGCCACCCAAGACACACCTTGTTAGGATATAAAATGTTAACAATGGTTGTTGCATCTAGGCAATTTTTCTTTCCTTCTTTTTGTTTCTACATTTAAATTATCAACCACAATTTCATATTACTTTACAAATTCAAAGAAAACAATAACAAAAAATGCGCCTTGGTTAAAAATGAAATTCACCTTTATTACTACTCTCTTGAAGACTCCCGAAGAATGCCAATTACTTTTCCATCTTTTTTTTTTAAAGAGAGAAGGACAGAGACACACACAGAGAGAGAGAGAGAGAAAGAGAATCAATTTTTATTGAATTTTCCACATGCCTTTCGTTGCTCTAACACTTAGTTGTGTATGTGGGTTGCTGGGGTTTGAACCCGTGTACTTGCGCATGCTGGGCAAGCGCCATAACCACTGAGCCACCACTCCAGCCCCACTTTTCCATCTTTGTAATGGACACTTCGTCCAATCACCAAGAACAATGGTTTGACAATGTGTGTAAAATTCAGGGGCAACTCTAAAACACAGCAACCTCCACTGGTACCTCCTCAGTAATTGCTAAAGAATAAATTAAACTTTGTAAGGACCTAAAATACAAATATGGCTTGATATGAAGAAAGAATCCTGCTGCAGGAAGTTTAGGGGTAGGGACACAAGAAGGCAGGTGCAGCCATGTGAACAGGGGCACAGGTGGAAGGAGTAGGTGGTGGCTTAAGCAGGTAGCTCCCCCTTATCTCATGAAGCCCTCAGGAAGTATGAAGTGCTAAACAAATACAGAATCAGAAAAGCAAAAAGGAAATACCAAGTTTTAGGTCAACTACCAGCACAAAGAAAAATTTAGGGCTCTACTGACACCACCGAGTGTGGGGTCTTCCATCAGTTACCCAAGTTTATGGCCTCGGGATCCCCAGTAGGAAAACACCACCAACACTTCATGGACTGATTGATTTAGTGCATTCAACAGTGCAGTGTTTGGCACAATACCAAGAATATTTTATCATTACTTTTGCATTATGCACAAGACTGAGAAAAAAACTGAATATTTTCAAAGTTCTACAAGCCCGAAAGTTACTCAACATGCAAAATAACCCAAAATTCAGTTTCTTGACCCTTTAACAATAAAAATTCAGAAAACCTAATAAAGTCCTCAACAAGGTAAAAAGAAAATATCAAAATTATACAAGCCTGCCTAAGATAATCACTACTTTCACAGAGCTAAAGAATTTCTAATTAAAAAGCACATTCATCTAGGATGGCCTGCTTCTATTACAGATAAGGAACTGAGGCCCTGAGAGAGTGAGTAATTTAAAAGGTTGAGAAGGTCTAAATCTTCCTCTTCAATTCCTGTTACATGACTCAAGCAGCTTGTGGGAGAGGGGCAGGTAAAACTGAAGAGGAATGGAAGAATAGTAAGTATGGAAAAATGCCTTAAATTGGCTTTTATGGAATAACAACTTTTCCATCATTATTCAATATTCAGCAAATTAAGTTCTAATTAACATTTGTTGGATTACATAGCAGTAATCCTATTACATATTACATAGCAGTCTCCTATCATTCAAGGAACTCTGAAACTAAACTACGCTGAACTTCATTCCAAATCTATAACTGTACTATTTATGCACAACTCAAGAAGAAAAGAACGTTGGGAGTTTTCCACTTAAAGTTACTCTCAACACAGAGCACTGAGTGTCTGTGTCCTACGTGTGAAAGATTCCTCATGGATCATTTCATTTCCAATCTCTAAGAATTATAACTATGATGCAAAATACTTATTTCCAACTGCCTAGGGGAGAAGAAATCCCTAAAACTAGTTCAAGGTCAGAATGACCCTCTGCGGGTCTAAGCACAGACACATACAATACATAAAACAACTGAAAAAAAAAAAAAGCACCCTTCAAGTTTCCACTCATTTCTTATACACCAACGCATAATGAACTTGACTCCAAAAACAGGGAAGATTAAGAATAAAAAGAATTTTAAGTAACAATTTTAATTAAATATGCAGCAGTTAGAGCAGAGCAGTAAGTGTGTCACATGAGACACAAATGTGAAACTCTTTAATTCAAGTTTCAAATCCAAGCACAGGAGTGTTACAGGAACACTGCTTAGACTTCAGCCAGCATTACTCCTGACAGCTGAAAAGAAGGTGGAGTGAGCTCGGCAGAGGTCAACTTTCCTTCTAGGAGGGCATATACCTGTTGGTGTCTTTGATTCAAGAATCCGGGTTCTCAAGAAAATCTTAATTCACATGGGAAAAGAGTTAAAAGATGCCAGTCTTGAGATGACACAGTACTGGAATTATCAAAGACTTCAAGCAACTCTTAAACCCATGCTTTAAATACTGATACACACAACTGCATGGGTGAACCTTGCAAGTACTATGCTAAGTGAAAGAAGACAATCTCAAAGACCACATATCTGATTTCACTTTTATGAAATGTTCAGAACCTGGCAAATACACAGGCACAGATTAGTGGAGGCTTAAAGCTGGGGAACAAGACTAGGCAGGGCTATTAGCTGGTATGGAGTTTCTTGTGGGGATGGCAAAATGTTCTGAAATTTAATTATGGGGATAGTTTACAGCTCTGTGAATATACTAAACACCACTGATGTTTATACTATAAATGGGTGATTTTTATGATATGTGAATTATCTCAATAAAACTTTTCAGAAAATGAGAAAGAAAAACAAAAGAATTTGGGTTCTAAAGTGTACTGGCCCTTCCATCCAAAGAACCTTCTTCCTGAGACAGGCTACCTCAGTGAGAGTCACAGACGTCACACATGCGTGACACCCCCCCCAGACGTCACACATGCGTGACCCCCCCGCACACTGAGAGCAGTCCTCTAGCATGGACATAATCTGAAGCTACAAGGTTAATTCCCAGTTTTCCTTTTCCCTCAGTATTAAGGGAATGGCAGAGAATTTTAGAACTGTTTAGAGGACTGAAAGAAATCTATTCTATCAATATATATTTTTTTCTCATGGATAAAGAGACATCTAAAAGGGGAAAGTACGGGGGGGGGGTCAGAAAAAGTCTCTCTCCTCTCAGAAAACTTAGTCATACTCAGTTGAAACACATTAACTTGTGGCAGCCGTCTTGCAATCCTAAGAGGAACTAGCCAAGGACAAAACAAGGACACTGCCTTCATCCTCAATCTTTTTTTTGGTAGGGGGAGGGGGTGATACTAGGGCTGGAACCCAGGGGCGCAGTAGCACTGAGCTACATCCCCAACTCCTTTCATTTTCATTTTTAATTTTGAGACAGGTTCTCACTAAGTTGCTGAGACTGGCTTGAACTTGTGATCCTCCTGCCTCAGCCTTCTGAGTTGCTAGGATTATAGGCATGTGCCACTGTGCCCAGCTACTGACTAATTTTTAATTATACATACGTACACGCACACGCATGCACACATGCATACACAGTCTTCCCAACCCATCCTACCCCTACCCTAAGATTCACTGCTCTCTACTCCTCTTCAGTGCAAGCTGTTTCCTCCACTGAACTATGCATTCATCTTTATATTCCTAAGGCTTTCCTCATTTCCCAAAACGTAGGCTTCTCTCGGTCTATGGTTCCACAGCACATTTTACCAGTTGCTTTACAGCAACTAACACAAGTTATAACAGTGCTTGCTTAATTACTGTACTCACTTCTGAAGTTCTGTACTGCTAATATCTAGAAAAATTCCAAGCATATAATTAGTAGAAACCTAATACCCAAAAAGCAGGAATGCCACAATGCTGAAATGAATTTAATAACCCACTCTAATATCTATACACATCAAAAGCAGAATATGTGTTTGTGTGTGTGTGGCGAGAGGAGCAGCAAACACAGAAAGGCAGGAAAGCAAAGTTCCATGAAACTCAAAAAGATAATCATTCCTCACTCCTCAAGTATTAGGGCTGGGGTGTAGAACAGACCAAGCAGGCCACTGACCAGAGGCACGCCCGTGAGGCGAAGCACACTGTGCAAAGTCTGCAGAAGTATACCTAGAGCTTGATCTGCACCGGCAACAGCACTGAGCCACACACTCAACCCCAACTGCCACTGCCTTTGATCTAAGTGACAGCTGGAACTCAAAGCATGTCAGCAAAAGGCCCTGCTTAGAGGGCAAAGGCTTTTCTACTTCAAGAGTCTTCTGCAAATGTGAAAAAAAAAATTATTAAAAGAGCCGAATGCTTTTTTCATTCTTCTTATTTTAAGTAGTGACTCATACCTAGGGGAGAACCCAGAGCCACACCAAGAACACCTCTCAGAAAAGCACAGTAAATAAAGAGACATCAGGTACTAGAAATGAAGAAGCCGCGGCCAAGATCTGAAAACAGTTTTACATTTTTAAAATAATATTTGAATATAAAATATATGCTAATAAAATTACTGATCTTACCAAAAACCACTGACTCCAAAATTATAACCCAATAAATTTATTAAAATGCTAATAAATCGTTCACAGCTACACAGTTCAGAATCAACTCTTGAGTATGAGCAACTGCACTATTTAATTGATTTCCACAGTCACTGGCGCACTCTAGGGGAGGAATTAAGCACAGGAAGACATCAGCAAGCAGGGAGCTGGGTGGGTGGGTCTCCCGTTTCTCCCCTAGAACACTGTGGACTTCACTCCTTAGGCCAAAAGCACCTCCCCACAGTCCTAGGGACAGGTAAGTCCAAAAAAAGACAAGATTAATGGGGAAAAGGGAGGGAGCAGAGGCAATTCCCTTAATCTACTACTCAAACTATAGTCTAGGAGGTGAGCTACCGCTCAAGTCCAGGCTACAAAGGGATAGAACAAAACGGCCTCAGCATATGAAGCACTTTTTAATGTAACTCCAGTTTAATGAGGGAGGAGGAGGAGGAGGACTGCTGTCCACTATGATCCAATCTAAGAGCTGCCAAGAAGAGTAAAATCACTTCACCAAATAAGCACTGGGAATAAGCACTACAGAAATATTCTTTTGAACAGTAAGTATGCTAAGGCATTAAGAAAAAAGATTTAAATGCATTGTAAAAATACAGCTTAAGCTGTATTAGGTGACTGTACCAATGCTGAGAAAGGAACCTGCAGCCAGCCAGCTCCAGGGCATGCCCTCTGTGCTCCTGCAGCATTCATCAACACCCAGGATCCTGACAACCACTGTTTCTTTGTTCCTTGTGTTTGCATAGGGTGATTTTTTTTATTACCCTATTAATATTTTCTAAACTGATACTAAACTGTTTAGGATCTGTTCTGGAGGAGTAATGGCATTAAAAGAAAAATATTAATGTATAAAATGGTTAACATCAAAACAACTCGAATTAGATCTGCTCATTCATTCTAAGTCACAAAGTAGCACAAGGTAAGTTTTCTTTCTGTCTTAGGAGATGAACCAGAAGAACAACTTAAATCCAGCTGCTTCCTCAGTAATCACACAAATGAAAACAGAAATGCAAAGAGTTTCAGCTTGGTATATGCTTAAGAGGAATGCTGTCTCCTTCAATCTGCTAAATATTCAAAACTCACAGAACTAGTATTTGCCCAAGCAGACCATCCAGCACAGCGACCAACTGACAGCTTAGTAAACCAACACAGCCAAGGCACATAGAGACATAGGAGACAGAAAGACAGACCTACACCTGCAAGAAACTTACATTCTACTGAAACAATATTCAGAATGTGCGACATAACCTTTCTGAATTATTAACAGGTACAATAAGTTATATGACAAACATATCCTCCGTATTCATATTCATATCATGGATTTCTCTACATTAACATGGGAATGTCATCTTTAAAAAAAATCAGTTCTCAAAAGTGTAATTGGCAGGTAAATGTGTATTCCAACTGTTTCGAATAAACTGTTTGGAGCTCAGGAATAAGAACTGAGAAATGAGCTCAGCCCTAGTATTAATAAGCAGGGAGAGACCAGGTGACTAAACCTGATGGGCCATGGGATCCTCAACTATAATACATAGAAAAAAACGCTGCACAGAGTGGTGTTTAGTCAGTGCCAGTAAA
>PVKS010054799.1:0-10022 GCA_004027875.1 Aplodontia rufa
CTTCTTCTTCTCTCTAACACTCTTTGTGGGCTCCTTGATAGGTAGGGGCTGAACAACAGAAACACCAAGCCATGAATAGAAGTTTGGAATTTTCAGCTCCTTCCTCATTCTTTGGAATGGGAGAAGGGGCTGGAAATGGAGTGTATAATCCATCATATCCACATGATAAAGTCTCCATAAAAATCCCTGAAGAAACTAGGCATAGTAGTACACATCTTTAATCCCAGCAACTAGAGAGACTGAGGCAAGAGAATGGGAAGTCCGAGGTCAGCCTCAGCAACTTAGCAAGACCTTGTTAAACAAAACAAAACAAACAAATGAACAAAAAAATGTGCTGGGGATGTAGGGTGCTCCTGGGTTCATGTCCCAGGATAAAAAAAAAATCAAAATAACAAAATAAAAAAAATCCAAAAATATGGAGTTCACAGAGCTTCTCAATTGGTCAATACATCCAGGTGCCAGGAGGGCAGTAAACCCCATTGCCACAGGGACAGAAACTCCTTCATTCAGAACTCTTCTTGATATATATGTGTCTCTTCATCTGGCTATTTATCTGTATCTAGTACTATATTCTTTATTAAAATATAACAAATCAGTAATCATAATTATTTCTGTAGGTTCCATGAACCATCCTAGCAAATCATTAAATATGAGAAAAGGGTCATGGGAGCCTCTCCTATAGCTGGTCAGGTAGAAGCACAGCTCTGAATCTGGGGTTCATAATTGTCTGAAGTGAGGGGCAGTCTTGTGGGACTGAGCCCTCAACCTGTGGGACCCACACCAATTCTAAGGAGATGGTGTTGGAGTTCAGTTAACTTGTAGAACACTCAAGTGGTGTTCATCAAAGAATGGGTTGCTGGTGTGGAGAAGTCCTTTTGCATATTGGTTCCAGAATTGTTCTGTATTGAGTGGTGAGTGTGACAAATAGGAAAACAAGTCGGGTTTTTATATCTTCCGAGGAATGAGGTTACGGGATTATCCAGTAGTTCTATGTTTAGCCATTTGAGGTACTGCCAGACTTTGGTCCAAAGCGTCTTCATCAGTTCATTCCCACTAGCAATGTTCTAGGGTCCCATTTTCTTCACATCTTTACCAACATTTATTATTCTCTCTCCTTCTCTCTCTCTCTCTTGTCATACATAACCATCTTTTTTTTTTTTGAGAATCAATTTTTATTGAGTTTTTCACATAGCTTTTGTTGCTCTGTCACTTAGTTGTGTATGTGGGTGCTGGGGTTTGAACCCGTTTACTCGCACATCCTGGGCAAGCACCTTAACTGCCGAGCCACCGCTCTAGGCCCCGTCATAGCCATCTTAACAGGCATGATCTCATTGTGGTAAGCTTCAGTTTTCTTAAATTCTATACAGTTGGAGCATGCATTACCGTCAAGGTGAGTTTCAAATGCAATTTAACGACAATGACAACAGTAATTACATTTTAATTTAATTACATTTAATTTGTAAGCACTTTTAACTGGGTCCTCATGTAGCACTGATTTTGTGCATGAGAATAGCACCAACAGACAAAGTCATCTTGCAGAGGCCCCAGCTTGTAAAATCATCACACTGGGGTTAGGATTGCAACACATGCATTTGGGAAAATGGGAATATGAGCCCATGGCAATATCCAAGTAGTCACTTAAAAGGATAAAATAAACAAACGAGCAAAAAACAAAATCAGGAATTGTATTTTGGCTCCCAGTCTCTCACAAGAATAAACTCTTAGCTTAGTAATTACAGCCCATCAAATATTGTATATATTCAATATATTTAAATAAGGCAGTGTCTTCCAGGTAGACTTCACACTAAACTGAAATCTTTTCTCAACCAAATTTAAAGAAAATTTGTATCTAGAGGAATACTGAAGATGATATTACTATTTGTCTCATACATAAAACAAAGACTGCATACTACAGTTTCTTAATTTGTTTGAAAGGCCAATAAACATTGAGTGTATATATTTCTAAAAAAGAATTTGTTAGCTTTTCCCCACTAAGCCTCATGATTTCAAGAGATAGACTCAACATTTTTACATTTTTAGCTTCCTTTCAGTTTCTACTCAAACAGGTGCAGACTGGTGAAGTATACAAACTGCTACATTTAGTAAATGGGATCTTTAATCCAAACTTATTTGGTGGTATTTTAAAACTTTCTCAATTGAAAGACATACAGTGTACATTCTTCATCTATAAAATTACATTTAGAAAGCTTGCCTCTTCAAGATGACTCTATTCTTTTCATGTCAAGATGAGACTTTAATTTTGTTTTAAATGAAAAAAAAATACTTTTAAGAATATACTCAACTCAACTCTGCTCCTTTCTCGTTGCCCCCAAGGAGTGAAAAAAAAAATTCCAGCGTGAACTTTCATGTCTCCTCCACTAGAATCTTGTCCCCTGGAATCCCATGTGGTCATGTCTGTGGTGGGTCAGTCTTTGTGCTGTGGTTAAAGGAGCTTTTGGTGTCTCCCTCCTTTCCTCACAAACCTGCCTGAGCACTTGGGAAACGCCAGCGGCTCTCATGGATGGATACCATCAAGGACCATATTGGAGACAGGACAGCATTTGGGTGGGGTGGAGTATTGGTGATGACTGTGAGCTCCATTTTAATCCTAAGCTTCTCTGATTCCATTCATACAGAATGCCAGGAAATGTGCCTGTTTTGTCCGTGTCTGGGTAATCACATGAAGTGTTACCTTAAGCACTTTTCAAAATGCCCATGCAGTATATTTTACATACATCAAGTTCTTATGGAGGTTTGAGACACCAGTCTTGGTCACAGTAGGTCCTCTTGGGCTGGGCAAGCTGAATTGGAAAGAAAGGTGAGGTGACTCTTCTCTCAGAGTTGAGATTTTTGTAATGGGATACCTTATCTGTTAGTTGTTAAAGCCCTAGCTTTCAAGGATTAATTGTAGAGAACACAGCTCATCAGAGAGAACCCAAAAAGATGCTGAGCTGTGTATTCTATGTCACAAAGGTGACATTTATTCTCTGTAGAGTCTGTCTATTGGTAACTGGCCCTCAGGATTTCTTGCTTGGGGGCTTGTGGGGAAAAATTACTCTCAAAAGAATACTATTATATTTTATTTGCATTATTTTCACTTTCAGAAGATTTAATAGCAAATAGGTTTCCTATATGAGAATCAAGTTGAATGCATTCTCAAATTTAAATAACACATGCAGAAATAAAAGTCTATAGGAAGAAAATTGCTAATGAAGAAAGGAAGTGAATGGCATCGTTTAACCTCTGGAAAGCCCTGAGAAAGAACTTCCCTGCAGCTGGCCAGCTAGATCCTTCTTCCTTTCAGGGCCAGGTCCTCAAGCCTTGGGGTGTTCTGGCCCTACCAAAGTGTGTATCTGCGGTTCTCCTTAAGAGTGACACACAGCTCGGAGCATCAGCTGTTGGTTTCTTCTCTTATTAGAGACTCATGCCAATTTCAAGTTCTCTTTCATATCTTGTATAGACTCTAATGGCATACACAAATATACACACACGCACAGAGCTTGATTTATAGCTTTTCTTGTTGTTATACTTTTACATGCAAATCATTAATTCATGTTTGCTGCAAAAAGTTAAGAAGAAAATATTCAGGTACTGGGACACGGAGCATGTACTGCAGAAGCATCTGATTAATGAATGAAGGTCGTTTTACCTCCTGCAGCCTCCCAGAGATATTCTTGTTAGTGTTTTCCCCATGACTGGTGATTGCTGCGTGGGGAACTTTCCTGACTCCAGGGCTGCTCCCTGAAGCCCTGCATAGCAGTGGAGACAGATGGAAAGTTGGAAAGAGAAGCTGCATGTTTTGACTAGTCTCTCAGCACATTTAGTGTTAACTCTGTGGCCTTGGCAGATTATTAAATTCTCTAGTCCTGTGTTGTTATTATTATTGTTATCACTTACCTACAAAGTGGCAATAATGAAAACACCTTTTCTGGTTTGTTCTCAGGCAAGTGTGATCCTGCTAAAGGTTAAAGAGCCTTCATATCCCTCCTCCCATTATCAGTGAGTCTTATTCAACCATTAGCATACAGTATGTGTAAAGGCAACCATTCTGCCAGTCTTATTTGGTTGTCCCTGCCTTTTGGGTTCCGCTGTTGCTGGGCCTCAACTTGCTTCTATCCCTTTCTTCCCTCTCCTTAACTCCCGGTCATTTTCAGGTCCATACCTTGGCTGGCTCTCTTTCTTGCTGTCTCCTCTCTTGATCCCTGTCATGGTCCCTATCCCTTGCCCCAGAGTCCCACTGCCTCTTTCACTATCTATATAGTTCCTCCTTTTCCTTTTTACCTCTCTTTAGTAGGGTCATATTTAAGACTGGCAAATTCATAGAGTTTAGAAAAGGCTGATCCAGCACTTCAAGTCTTAGCTGCTTGATTCCTTCTTTCTGCTCGGTCTGCCCCCAGCTGCCAAGGGATCCACCCTTGGAAAGTCCACTTCAGCTCCTGGTCTGCAAACTCCTCGTGTTAGTTAATCATGGGGCCATTGCATCCTGGTCAGCTTCAGCAGTATACCTCCCTCTTCGTAATCTATGGAGGTGTAACCCTTGGAGAAGTTTGTGATCAAGGCCCTCCCCAGCTAGAGTTGCTGGAGGTCACCATAGCAGGAAAAGGTTTCCCTTAACTTGACCTCTTTGGCCTACAAGTTTAGCCTTGCCACAAACAGGGTGAGGAGGTGTCTCCTGTGACATCTTTACTGGGGACATATTGTGCCAACATTTCCCTCCATACTGCCAGGGTGTGGGTGCCATCAATGCTGCCAGCTTTAAAGAGCAGCTGATACCCTTGGGTGAAGGGCTTCCAGTCGTTCATGTTCTCAGCACATCTTGGCTTAGAGACCCACCAAGACACACAGATAGACATCCAAGATCTTTCAATTCTGATCACTTTGTATGCAGCAAGAATGCTTTTGTTATGGTGTAGATATGAAGTGTCCCCCAACAGCTCCTGTGTAAGACAATGCAAGAATTTTCACAAGTGAAATAATTGTGTTATAAGAGCCTTAACCAAATCAATGGATTAATCTACTGATATGGATTAACTGGGTAGTAACCATGGGCAGGAAGGGTGTGGATGGAGATGGTAGGTCATTGGGTGCTGTCCTTGGTCAGCTGAGCTCTCCGTGCTTCCTTTGTCATGTCCTGAGCTGCTTTCCTCCACTGCCATGCCCTTTTGCCTTGTTATTCTTCCTTACCTTGGGCCCAGTGCTATGGAGTTGGTGGTCTATAGACAGACCCCAGAAACTAAGCCAAAATAAACTTCTCCTGTTCTTTTGGTCACAGTGATGCAAGAGCGGTGCTCATTAGTCTTGTGTTGGGCCCAGTTTTAGCAGAGTATTAATCCCTGGACTGCGCAGTTCACGACTCCTTCATTTACTACGGCTCACAGCCTGTTCAGGAAATAGACTGGTTCAGGTCACTAGACTAGTAACTTATTTCAAGATCACGGATCTTGAAACCCCTGAGTCTTCTGGATACTTGATTCTGGGTGGTTTAGAAACATATTATGTTTTCAGTTCCTTTCCTTCAAATTCATTATGTTTTGAAATGTCCCTTAGGAGAATTAATTTAAAGAAGTTAATGGAAAGCAACACTACAAATGCAGCAAACTTCATTTATTAATTAAATCTGTTATGTGCTTTTATTTAGTGCAAGGTCTCTTCTTCTGTTGTGGTATTTGAACTAACATCCGTCCTCCCAGGATGCCAATTCAGTGTTTTTAGATATATACTGACCACCACTTTGAAGTCTCCAGGTATGCACAAGAAAATTCCGACACTGCAGCTCAAGTGGGGTGGGTTTTATTGTGTTTTTTAAAATCCAGACAATTAAACGAATTTCCTGTAGAAATTTTCATCCTATGTAATTGTTTTCTTCAATCCTCAGTTATTTCTGTTGCAACTTCTAAAAATATTTACAGGTTTACTATCTTCCGTGCTCAATGCTATGTGGGACACAATGCTAATGAGTAAACATCAATCCTTACACTTGACCTCCTTCGAATTGTGCAACTCTTCCGAGTGGGAAACACAGGACGAACTAACCAGGAAAGCAGGTCTGTAGCGATCCCTGCCTGCACTTCCTCGAGTCACCACGAGGAGCGCCCGCGGCACGCGGTGAGCGCCGGCCCAGAGCAGCCTGGACCGCGCGGCTCCGCAGGCGCCGTGGGCGAGGAGCGCCGGGCGGCCGAAGGGTGGGTGCAGCTGCAGGTTCCACCTCCGCGCCGCGTGAGGCTGCGCCGGCTGGCGAAAGAGTGGAGAGGAGGGTGCGCGCCGGGAGACCTCGACACCGAGCGGGATACTGGGTGTGGGGTTGGGGAGCCCCAGAGAGTGTGGACATGGACCCTGTGGCTGGAGCCCTACTCAGGTTGCTCGCTCTTTTGTCTGCGCAGACCTGCAGCACGCTGGTGGCGGGGAATACCTGTGAGTACAGCAGATCTTTTAAAACTTGTATTGAAAACTTAGAAATTGTGTTGTTTTTGTTAATAAATATTCACCAACGCTGGCCTGTTTCTGAAAATGAACCATTAACTATCTCCCAAGTCCCCTCGCTCAGGTAGACTGGTGTACAATCGTTTTTCCTCTTGTTAAATCTAAAATATACAAAGCGTGCTTTGACTTCTGCGAGCCCGAACCCAGGGTGCTGGTTTGCATGTTCTTTGAGTCAGCTCAAGTTCTAGTAAAACCTAAAGTGAGCATGAGAATATTGAGACATAAGATGAGGTGAGCAATCCTGAGAGGAACTTGCAAGTGCCATCATTTATGCCGTTTCATTATAAATGCGTTTTATAGAACTATGTAAGAAAAAAAAAGAAAAGAAAAGAAAAAGAAGCGGCCGACCCGACTCTGTGCTGCGTGGCGATTCTCCTCGCAGTTGGCGCTCTGCGGAACTGGGCGGACCAGGGAACTCTGGCGCTGTCCTGGAAAGCACACCAGGGTCCAGGGATATGTGATTTTCCTGACATTCAGGGAGGCTTCCAGTTCGTCACCCGAGAGGGCTTTTGTTTTTTCGAAAAACGATTTGCCATTCAGGTTGTTTTGAATGTCCCAATGCTTGTATTTTGTGATTTGTTTTGCTTTTGATTTTTGTTGGTGCAGGGCAGCCACCTTGATGGTTCTGCTCCGGACTAAAGCTATGAGATGTTAGCCCAGTGGATTCAGCAGACCTCAGGCATTTAATCTGACAGTTAAAAAAGAAAAGTTTAAAAAGTTTCATTCAGATAAAAATCTTCATCACAGGCTTTTCTTTTCTTGAGAAATTTGAAGTTCCTCATGTCCTTCTACTCCCATCCCTTCTCAGATTTTTTTTTTTTTAATCGAGTTATGGGTCTGAGGACAAATGAGTTTGACTTTCAAGAAGGTGCTGGTAGGCATGTTCAGAAATTGACCTTGCTGCCACATATCCAGATTTAGCTTTGTCATCATTGGAAAGTTTAGCCTGAAAGGAAAAGCATTGCAAAGTTACCCTTCCACCATTCATCCTGCTGTGCCAAATGGCTCAAAGATTCCATATTCACTCTTTCAAGGCTGTAGTGTCTCTGCAACAGAGCAAATACTGATGCCATTTCAGACACAATTTTAACAGCCTTGTGTAGCCACCTCCACGAATTAATTAAAATGGGGGCATTTACATAACATCCAATCATTATGTCCTGCAAAAAAGTATTTGTCATTTTGCTAAGAAATGAAAAAAGAAGCTGCACTAATTAATTTACTTGTAGAAATGAATTGTCAGATAATTTCACACAGAGCTACTGAAGTACAATTAAGAAGTAAGTCACTGGAGGTCACTGTTACTTGGTGGAAATGAGGCTTCAGAAACCTTTGCCTTGAGAGTAGTAGAGGGCTTTGTTGCCTTTCCTGTTGCCTTAGTTTTAATTTTCTGTTTTCTCCCAGAACAGGACTTGCTGGAATTCATGCTCACAAGGAATCGTCTACATTTTGAGATTATCTTATTAATCAGTGAGAGATATTGACAGTGTTAGTTGTTTCACTGTTTTCCCATTGGTGTTGCATTCCCTGGAATCCGCAAGGGCCCCTCCCCTCTGACCCTGAGTATCCTTGCTAAGCAGTCACAGGCCCAGATACTCTGTGGGGAGGACAGTATACCTGCCTGCAGCGAAGGTGATTCTAAGATCAGCTCCCTGTCAGTCTCTGGCTGATTGTGTAAATATCAATGCTAGCTTTCATATACCACCCACTTTTTATTTAATCATATTTAGTACTCAAACTAAATGTTGAAAAATTTACATTGCCATAAACATTTTAGATAATAAGGTTGATCACTACAGGGAAGAGATGGCTATTGATGGTTCTTCAAATATCAAGACTGTTTAAATGGCTTGTGGATTTAAAGGTTCACAGAGCCTAAAGGAAGTATATTTGATAATTTCTTAGGGCTCTAATTCTGATAGTAGAAATAATGGTGCATGAATGCTATTAGTCTCATTAGATAAGCTACATAGATAAGCTAATATTTCTTTGTTTCCTGAATATTTGGGAAGTATGCGTATTTGTGTATAAGCAAGGCATTTTCTTTCTTTTTATTTATTTATTTTTTTAAAGAGAGAGAGAGAGAAGCAATTTTTATTTAGTTTTTCATGTGACTCTGTTCCTCCAACACGTTGTTGTGTATGTGGTGCTGGGGTTCGAACTTGCATACTCACATGCCAGGCAACCGCCCGAATTGCTGAGTCACTCACTGCTCTAGCCCCCAAGCACCAAGCAAGGCATTTTCTTTTTCATTCTTTTTTTTTTTTTTTTTAAAGAAAGAGGGACAGTGAGAGAGAGAGAGAGAAGCAATTTTTATTTAGTTTTTCCTGTGACTCTGTTCCTCCAACACTTTGTTGTGTATGTGGTGCTGGGGTTTGAACCCGTATACTGGCGCATGTCAGGCAAGTGCAGTAACTGCTGAGCCCCACTCTCCAGCCCCAAAGGCTTTTCAAAATGTACTTGAAATCGGTTCTTACCAAGTCATGGTAGATAGGTTATTCTCATGTCTGTGCCATCCTGTGAGAAATTAAACCCAATTTATTTACTTGAACCCAGGGCACTTTACCGCTGAGCTACATTCCCCAGCCCCTTTTATTTTTTATTTTTGAGACAGGGTCTCCCTGTGTTGCTGAAGGTCTCACTTATTTGCTAAGGCTTGCATCAAACTTGTGATCCTCCTGCCTCAGCTTCCTGAGCCTCCTGGGTTTACAGGCATGTGCCACCATGCCTGGCATACTGTGATAAATTTCAAAGAGGAGTTTGCCAGCAGGGTAGGATTTCATGTTCCAATATGAAGCCATGGACCTCAGTGTTGTTCAACTCTTTTGGTGGCTAACCTTCATTTTCCTAAGAAGTGCTTTAAGAACTTAAATAATCTAAATTGAAATATTCTTGAGGCCTAACGTGAAAGTAATGAAAACTGTGTATAAATTTTAAAAATCCATAGATTTTCTTCTCATACAGACCCAATGCCATTTTTCCCCTGTTGATAGCTGGTTCTCAGGAGGGATGAAGTTTGGTCATGAGAGAAGCTCTCCCAGAACAGGACTTGCTGGAATTCATGCTCACAAGGAATCGTCTACATTTTGAGATTATCTTATTAATCAGTGAGAGATTTTGAGTCAGAAGAATTGTGCATGGGAAAATATTTCTAGATAGCTGTTCTTTGCTTTTTCCTTCCCTTCCCTCCCTTCCCCTTTCTTTCTCTATATTCTTTCTCTATATTCTTTCTTTCTCTATATTCTCTCTGTTTCTGAGGATAAACCAAGTTGAGTGAACTGCAGTCTATGATGGAATCTGATGTTTTAAAACAAGAATAACTAACTACCTGGGCTGCCTTCTAAAACTGTTCTTAGTGAAGATGGTAGTGTCCTTTGTGGAGCTGTCCTCTTGCACGGAACTCCAGAGGAAATGTGAACATAGTTTCTGAGTTAGAGTTCTGTTTTCTGTATAGGCAGTTGTCATATCCGTTACTTCCTACCAGAGGCACAAGTGGAGGAAGGAGCTAGCTCTCTATCCTTTCCCTGGTGAATCTACCATTT
>PVKS010054801.1:0-10035 GCA_004027875.1 Aplodontia rufa
CAAAAACTGTGTGTTGGGAGTGCCGCCTGAGTGGTGGCACTGGATGAATGGATCCAAAAACTGTGTGTTGGGAGTGCCGCCTGAGTGGCGGCGCTGATATCTACGCCTGCAGGTGACCACTCTCTCTGAGAGATTGTACATTCAGTGACAGATGCAATGAGACAAGTTTCATTTTAATATTCTTTATTTAACACAGCCCTCAAAGGTATTAGTATCACAATTCTCAAGGGGTGTCACATTACAAATCACACTCTCCTATATTTTTATCTTACTTAGTCATAGCACACATAATATAATCTAATAATTACACACCACTTAATAGGCTATTCTTAATGCAATAAGTTCAAGGCAATAGGTAAGGTAGAATAAGCTCATAGTCCTCTCACCAGCATCGGTGTGATGTCCATGGTTACCAGTAGAACACACGCAGAGTCGTCAGGCAGGTCAGGTCAGGCACTCTCCAGGAGCGGAGATCAAATTGCTGGGAGCTGAAGAATCTGGCAGGCAGGCAGTCACTCACCAGGGAGCTGAGATCAGGTGCTGTCCAGATGGAGTCAGGGTTGCTGAGTTCAGCCTAGCAAGCTGCTTCATACTCTAGCGCAGAGTTGCTGGGTTTGGTGGCAGGTTAAGTGGGTTGCAAGGGATGGAGAGGAGGCATGCAATGGGCCTAAGGACCAATGTCAATACGATTCCATTGTGGAGTATGTCTCCAGATTTCTTGGTTGCAGGCCTTGGTTTTTATCCTCTTTTTGTGAGGTCCAGGCCCACTTGTGGATTTTCTCATTAGTATGCATTTTTGGGTAGGTCCCACCTGGTTAGCAAGATAAGGGTCCACCCATTTGTGGGTTTTCTCATTAGTATGAATTTTTGGGTGGGTCTTACAGCTGCTAATCTTCTGCAAGTTTACTGTTATTCTGGTACAATGCAGGAGCTGTGGCTCAGGCTAAGTTGCTTCACTGTGTAATTTGCATTTTGGAAGCTTGCTCTGTGTACTAGACTATGTCTCTGTCTACTCTGGACACTGTGGTACATATATACCATGGAATTTTACACAGCAGTTAGAAACAATGATATTGCAGCCTTTGAAGGTAAATAGATAGCTCTGGAAGAAATTAGCTGAGTGAAATCAGCATAACCCAGAGAACCAGGGGTCAAATGTCTTCACTCATCTGTGGAGGCTACAACTAGACCCTGGCCATTGAGAAAGTTGGTCTATTATCATGTGTTATGTTGGGTGAGGCAAGGACCCCCTCTCTCAAGATGGCGCTTAAGGGCCTTCTCTTCCAGATCCTAACCTTCCCTCGGGCACAAACATACACCCAATAGTGGCCCTACACACCCATCTCTGTGGCCACCGGTCAATCAGTACCTGCCCCCTGTCCTAGACCACCTAACCCCCATGGACCACCCCCCATCCAGCCCTATAATAGTGCTTGCAGTCTCTCAAGCTCTGTCTGTCTCTCTGCTGCTCTCCCACCTGCAATAAAGTCTCCGATGGCTAACCGGTATGGGTTTTGATCCTTTCATGTTAAATCCAGATAAGGTATAATATTATACATTCTAATACATTTTTAGAGATATTATGGGAAGGGGAAGGGAGGGATAAGGGTGGGTAATTGGGAGGGCACTCTGGGGGTAAATCTAATCTTCAGAATCTATATACATTTTATATTATTTTGTTAAACACTTGTATGGTTGTTCAAAAAATAAATTTCTCAATAAAAAATGTGAGTGATTATTGAAAATATGAGATTTCACATAAAACCTGATTCTCAAACTCATGTTCTCTCATGGCAAGAGTTGGGTAGACCTGAGAAAGAGCTGCCCAGTTAGATTTGAGGTCCAGAGCATCCAACCTGTTCCACATTACTTACAATAGCCACCTCATTCATTAGTGGTTAGCATCCAGTAGGTGTTTCATTTTGTTTACTTCTATGCTGAGTGAATATATACAAAGTGTAAATGAATTAGGCATAATACTACCCTCAGCTTCTTGCAGGCAGACTCTATCATTTATATGCATGAGTTTGCCATGATTTAATTAATTTGTTACATTTATAGGCAAAAAAGGTACTATAGACCCTGAAAATATCTCTGAAATCTAGTTTGACATATTCATTTAATCTCATCCCACCTCTTTGTTCATTTCTACCATTCATTGATTGCCAGCCTCCTAGCCTACCTCTCTTAATATGCTCACATAGTTGTTAGTCACTTAACAATGCTGTAGTCTCCCATTGTGTTGCTATTTACCAAGCTTCCACAGAGTTTAATTATCATAAAGCCACCCATAATACTGAACTAGTTCAAGAAGGCAACTCATTTGCTCTAAAGTGCGGTTAAGACAAACTTGACCCTCTGTTCCACCATTTGCATTTGCATAGAGTAAGGCTATTTCCAGAGTCTGTAATGCCTGGAAGCAGTTCTAAAACACTTGAAGTATCACTTTGTCCTTGGAAGATTCACATTTGTTTTGATATAATGTGTGAACATTGCAGCACATCAAAAAGTATTAAAACTGAAAAGGACCTGGGAGTTATTAGAATAAATTTCAACCGAAAAAATAAAAAAAAAGGTTCATAGAAGCCAATGAGTGGTAATAAATGAAAGAGTTGAAAGTTATAGTGTATTCTTTCCCCATTCCTCATCTAGTGCTAAATGTATGAAGCTTTCTTTTAATCCATCCTAACAGTTTTTTTTTTCCTGGTTAAAACCCCAACCAGCTAATTGGGTTATAGCCAAAGATTCACTCTTAGAGAAGCTTTAGTATTTAGATAAAATCACATTTGAATGTTTCTAACCTGTAATACATTGTTCAGTCATAAAATATTTTTGTCAGTCTTTCTTAGTGCCTATGTGGTTTTTCGTGACAATGTTAAAGAGGAAATTTATATAATATTTCCCCTGGAATTTTAAGGTATATTTTCTTTACAGGCATTTATAATGTACCCATGCTTTTATGAAACAGAATTTTAAAAGGCATAATAAATTATATTAAAAAATTTCCAGAGAATAAGAAAGTTTCATCCAATAAAATAATTTTGAAAGGCATGTTCCTCTGTCAGTGAAAAAAAAGTATGTTTGTGTTGTGATCTTAAAAACGGGTGTCAGATCTTAATGAAAGGTGAGGTCACTAAAGAAAAAATAGAATGCTCAAATCAGGGCTGGAGTGGTGGCTTAGTGGTTGTGGTGCTTGCCTGGCATGTTCGAGGACTCAGATTCAAACCCCAGCACCATGTACACAACGAAGTGTGAAAGCCACGTGAAAAACTAAATAAAATTGATTTTCTCTCTCTCACTGTCCCTCTCTTTAAAAGAAAAAAAAGCTCAAATAAGAGAAAGTACAAGATTGCTTTGAATTAAATTGAATATAACTAACTGATTTCTAGAATATATAAGATAGAGGAAACAAGGTAAAATCTAAAAATTATTTACTTTTGTGGTATGGTTGCTTTACAGGTATCTTATATTGGAGAAGGCATCAGATGAACTTGTTGAACGAAGTCACATATTTAGTAGCTTTTTCTATAAATGCTTGACAAGAAAGGAAAATAGTTTAACAGAAGATAATCCTGATCTTTCGTAAGTCAATCTTCTAATGTGCGTAAGTTTTAAAAGAAAATGCACTATTTTGGTGCTCCTCATGAAGTAGCAGTTTTAGTTTATTTTCTAGAGTGGGCAGTATTACCTCTTGTCCAAGTCCGAAAGCCATTTCTTACCCTTTCTTTATTCTGCTTACTGTGATAGGCAGTCTGACTCTTGTAGGCTGCATTTCTAGTTACATGTTCTGTGGGGGTTCTAGAAGTTGGAGGGCAACAAGTAAAGAAACCAGGCTATTTCCGCTCTACCGGCTTTGCCTTGGGCTGTGATTTTGTCAGGGGCTTTATTTCTTCTGTGGGACTCACAATGGACAGATCTGCTAGACCTCCAGTTTCCATCTGAGGGTATTGCTGCTTCACTTTGTCCTGTGTCCTAGGGGCATAATCGTTTCCAAGTATGCTAATTTTGGTTGCCTCACTGCCCTTTTTTTTTCTTTGTACTTTTTCTTTCATCTCTGTAGCCAGTTCCCTGCATTACATTATTTGTTCGAAAGATACAGTATTGTTGTTTTCTTCATTAGATCCTTGCTGACATTCTGTGATTTAATTAAACTGATGGAACATGATACTAAATACCATATTTTTTTGCAGTTTGAATTTCTTTCCAGGTTCCCCCTCCCCACTAATGCTTGGTCCGAAACGCCTGTGCTTATTTGCGTGAATGTGTATGTGTGTACACACATGTCAAACCAATCTTTAGTCCTCACAAAAAGAATTCCTACAAATCAAAAATTTAAAAAGATAACCAGTAGCAAAGCATCAAGATATACAAATGTTAATGGCCAATAATAAATCCACTACAAAAACCTTAAACTACTGGTCTAAAGACACTGCAGAGTAAATACCCTCTACCAAGGTGTATGAGATCCTGCAAGATTTGGCTTCTTTCTATCCTTCTAAACTCATTTCACAACCTTCATTCATCTCATTTACTGTACTTCAGTTCAGCCTACCTCTCTTAGTTTTAAAATATGTTCAGTTCTATTTACTGCCTGAAATTTCTTCTCTTGGTGCTTTTTTTTTTTTTTTTTAGTTTCATCACATGAAATCTATAATCATGTTGTTTCTTACTTATTCATTTTTTGTTTCTCATCCTAAGGTCTCGATGAATCTCATTTCCACCCTATCCTTAAAGCCCTACTCAGTGTTTAGAATATATTAGGGACTTAAAATACAAGAAGATAATAATGCCTATTACTGTAAATCAAGAGAGCTATTAGATATTTAATTGAATATTCTCTACACTGTTAAGTAGTGAGAAAAAGAGATCATACTGTGGCCCTTACATTCTCTTCTATTGTCCTTGTCCTGTTTATGTCTGATATATTCTCAAGTAAGGTTAAACATCATCAGGAAGCCTACCAAACAAAAATATAATGAAAGAAAGAAAACTAGGTGCTTGTCTTTAAGATTCTCAAATGAAAAGTTAGCATTCTGTATATTAGTTGAAAGTAATTGTTTGTAATCTTATGGAGTCATTCTAAAATGACTGCAACAGGTATGTTGCGAAGATGTCCATTTCCTGTATTACTTGGTCTATAAGTATGTAAATATTTAATAGTTTATTTTCTTGCCTGCATAAAAAGAATTCTTTCCAAGGCACAGTCAGAAGTCACATGCCTTGGGGCTGGAGCGGTGGCTCAGCGGTTTCGGCGCTTGCCTGGCAAGCACGAGGACCCAGGTTCAAACCCCAGCACCACGTACACAACTAAGTGTTGGAGCAACTAAGGCCATGCGAAAAAACTAAATAAAGTTGTTTCTCTTTTTAAAAAAAAAAAAAAAAAAAAAAAAAAAAAAAAAAAAAGAAGTCACATGCCTTCTCCTTTATGCCTATTTTAAATACCATTTTCTTCCTGAAACGTTTTTGTGACATCCAAACTTGGTCTTATATAAGTCCCCTGATGTAGGTGTGTAAAAAAACAAAAAGAGTAAAAAAAGAAAAACTCTTCTTTCTGTGCACTAACCCTGTTGGTGGTAGCCGTTCTAGAAATTTTATCATAGTTCCTTTGTATTCTTTATATTGCTTATATTATAGTTACTTCTCTAGTTTTCTTCTTCTGTCATTAGATTATAAATTATTTTAGGGCAGTGTAAATTATTTTCATTATTTGTTCTTAGGAACCTTGTAAATGTTGAAGAAATAAAATAAAGATGAATGAGGGTTAGGTACACTTAGCCTTATCCTGTTATTGTTGCAAGAAAGGGAAAAGAGTTCATGATTTAAAAGCTAAGAAAAAAGGCCTCATATCACCTCCTTCATCAAGTTTTAACACTTCCTTCATCACAGATAAAATATTTGGACATTTCTTTTTAAAGTTTAATGATAATTTACATCATGCCAAGATGGTGGAATAAATAGGTTTAGATGTGTTTAGACTTAGTTGCTGAGTCACTTTGGAACCTACAAAGCATTTAATAAATTTCTCTTTATTCAGTCGATTTCACTATTGTTTATAGTGACCAAATGTAAGAACAACCAGGAATTAATACAAGAAGATATATTTCTAGTATGTTAAATTATATATTGGGAAGAAGAAGATTAAATAAACTTGGCATTTTCAGCATAGAAAAATGGCTCTTGAGGTCTTCATCTTAAATATAACTTTTTTACAAATCAAATTGTCTATCTTTCATATTCTCAGAATGGCACAGAGAAGACATAAAAGAGTAAGAACATGGACTCGTCACATAAACATTTTTAATAAAGATTACATCTTTGTACCTGTGAATGAGTCGTAAGTATTTACAATTATTTAGAAACAACTTGGAGATTGTGTTGTTTTTAGACTAATAATCAGTAGAAAGTATGGGTACATAAATCCCAGGTATTATTTGTAATTTTTTTCTATGAAAATAGCCAAAAGAATGAATTGCTTTGGATTTTGGTTTGACAATGTTTATGTTGCAAATATAAGGAAAAAAATAAAATGACAAATGGCTATGAGACTGTAAAGATTGAGACATTAAATTGTTTTGGATTCAAGAAAAGATTTTCTAAATAAAATATCAAAAGACGTAACATGAATCTTGAATTATTTAAGAAAACAAACTCTGTGAGTACTAACACACAGCAATTTCTCAAAAGAAAACACTGAGTGTATGAAAGCAAACAAAGTTTGAATTATTCATATTTTACCCATGCAGTTTTACTTGTAGCTTTGATAACTTTGGCTATTCAGTTAGTTTTGGAATATGTGTTCTACATCATATCAGATATTACAATGGATGGCTTCAAAATTAACATGAAGCTTGTCATACTCACTTTCTCAAAAAGTAGTTCTAGAACATCTAAACAGTAGTTTAGATTTTTTTCGTGTTATTAAGATTATAGTTCTTTTTCAACAGGTCTCACTGGTATCTCGCAGTCATTTGTTTTCCATGGTTAGAAGAAGCTGTGTATGAAGATTTTCCACAAACTGTACCCCAGCAATCCCAGGCTCATCAATCTCAACATGACAACAAAATAATAGGTGAAATCATTAATGTAGATGATTTTAGAAAATGATGACAGTAGTAAAATGGTTACAGGCAACAATATGAAGTTAAAAGTAATCTGGTTATTATTAGGAAGAGTAAATAATTTGAAATTTTCATGACAGATCCAGTTTTATATATAGACAAAATATAATTCTTAGGTTATATTGTTGATATAAATCTCTTAACTTTTTGTTAAGATAAGTTAATGCATTTGTTTAGACTAGTAATTCAGAGGTAAGATAGGATATCTTATAATTGTTCCATAATTTTTCTAATGTTATGACCCACAATCTTAATTAAATAAGCCTACTTTGTTTCAGAAAGAAATCAAAATAATGTGATTTATAACTGTAACCTAAATAGCAAGCAGAATTGATAATAGCCATTCTCCCATTAATACTGCTCAAACTTAGGAGAACTGATAAAACAATTTCTTATTTTCAATTTTCTCTAGTCCTTTTGAGCTTCAGATATGTATTTATGCAAAACTCGATGGTCGTAGAAGAACCATTAATAGGCAAATTAACTACCCTCCACATTTAATTTAAGCAGGAGACATTTTGATTAATGAGCTGTCTTTGAAGATTGTCTTTTTATAGGAAATTGTTTCCCTAACTGGTATTTCAGGTTTTGGCCCTGGGTTTTATGTATTTCATTAAACCATCATCAGTTTTATCCATTGATTGAATTTTATTGATAACATTTACCATGAAAAAATAGATCCCAGGTATTTTTCTTTTAATTTGCTACTTTGAATATAAATTAGTTTATACTTATCTAAATTATCTGTATTAGACTTACAACAAAGACTCATAATTGCCTCATTATCTCTTATTAGAAAATGATCTCCATGCTACTTCAACACTCTCCTTGAGTGCCGAGGATTCCCAAGTAAGTGTACTATACAGATGTGAAGGAAGGAAAACTGATAATGTTAACTACAAATTAGGGCATAGCTCAGTGGACAGGGTTAGATATTAGTTGCTCATAGCTAAATTGTACTGCTTTAAGATTCTTTGACAATTTTTAGGAACGAGAACAAGAGAAGTTGTCATTCTTCGTGTATCTGTTTAGCTTACTTTAACTTTCTCTCAGAGATTCATCACATAATTAGAAAAATAAAGATACTGAGAAGGGTCTTCATTAAATAAACTATTTAAATTTGACCTCTTTTTTTCTCCTATTTTCTCATATTTACAACCTATAACAGGCATCAACAAAAAAACAGGTTAATACTGCTTCAAAGGGAAAAAAATGTGTCTTCACTGACATCATAAATTGCGTTAGAGAATGTGTGTAAAGACAAATTGTCTTGTGTATGATGAAAAGTAAATAGAATTCAAATTCCAGATTGTTTTATTAGGCCAGATTACAGCCCCATAACTACTAAGGCCAATATAAAAGTATATATAAATTGCTCTTATCAATATAAGAAATTAAATCAATGAATTTTTTAAAAATGAAGTTAGTTCATTTCAGATGATGAACAGAACTCTCATATGAAATTTTAATTTCTAAGTTGTTTGATACATTTTGAGGAGTAAGTGAATATTAATATATTCAAACTGGTTTTAATTGCAAAGTCATGAAAATTCATGTTATTTCAGAATACCGAAATGAATATATCAGTACCAAAGAAAATGTGTAAAAGGTAAGTATGTGCTATAATAATAATGTTAGTATTAATACAGTTTTTTCACGTACTTAAGTATACTTCTTATACAAATATGTCCATCTTAATTCTTCCTTTGCCTTTCATAGGCCGTGTATTCTCATACTAGACTCCTTGAAAGCTGCTTCTATACAAAACACAGTTCAAAATTTACGAGAGTAAGTAATAACAATTTTACCTATTTGCTATTTAAAGTCTCAGTGTTTGAAACTCCCTTAAAAATTACTGAAAACATGCTTATGAGGAAATATATTTGAATATACATCTAAATGAAGCTTGAAATACAATCAATAATATCTTCTATATTAATATTTCTCAAGGATTACATCAAAAGTAAACTTAGAATTTATATTCATAATTGAACAAATTATATAATTTTACAAAGGGCATTGCAAATATTAGTGATTCTCAAAATTATCCCTGAGGGAAAAAATAAGAACGCACAAATTCATATCAGTATGTGTTTGATGTACATACCATTATGTGTGTACATACCGTGTGTGTACGTGTATGTACCATGTGTTTATGTGTGTATGTGGTTTTTATAATTTTTAGGAATTTAAAGAAACTATGAATGAGATGGTTATTTATTTGTTTATTTTATAATAGAAATGACTTTTTGTATTTAAATTGTGGTTGAAGAAAAACTAGCTTTTAGTCTGAATCACGTTACTTTTTAAAGAGAGATGGTGAGGAGAGAGAAAGAATCAAATTTTTATTATTATTTTTTTCATCTGGTCTTTGTTTTTCTGACACTTAGTTCTATATGTGGTGCTGGGGTTTGAACCTGGGTCCTCACGCATGCCAGGCAAGCACTTCAGCTGCTGAGCAACTGCTTCAGCCCAATGTTACTGTCTTTATTTTTTGTTTTATTTCGTTATTGGTTTAGCATCATCTTACATAATGAAGGGATTTGTTTGTTCGCATTCTTTTTTTTTAAATTTTTTTATTTTTGAGCAACCTTACAAGATTTTAACAAGACAATATAAAATGTGTATAAGATGTGTATATATTCTGGACATTGCAACTGTCCCCAGGAGTGCCCCCCCAATTACCCTCCCTTATCCCTCCCTTCCCCTTCCCGTTACAACTCTAAAAATAGTATTAAATTGTAAAGCATTACATCTTATCTGAATTTAACTCATGTTTCTAGACCAACTTTCTCATTGTCCAGGGTCTAGTCCCCCACCTCCACAGATGAGTGGAGACAATCGACCCTTAGATCTCTGGGTTAAGCTGATTTTACTCATCATGATCTCTTCCATAACCATCCATTTACCCTCGAAG
>PVKS010054865.1:0-10151 GCA_004027875.1 Aplodontia rufa
GCTGAGGCTGGTTTTGAACTTGTGATCCTCCTGCCTCAGCCTCCCAACTGCTGGCATTACAGGCATGCACCACCCTGCCCAGCTGTTAGAGCCATTTCTTTTTTTTTTTTTCAGGGCTGAGGACCAAACTCCAGGCCTTGCCTGTGCTAGACAAGTGCTCTGCCACTGAGCTAAATCCCCAACCCCTGTTGGAGCCATTTCTAAACAGATATAGCATTTGGTATGTTCTAAACTGCTTCATGGCTGGTAGGGACAGTTTCAGCAAACACTGCAGTACAGTTGCAATTTTTCTTAAGTTTGTGCTTTCAGTTCTCTTTTAATTCATCCTTACTTCTGTCACCCAAAGCAAATGAGTTAGGGCCACCTGATAGTACCTCTCTGCTAATTTTGCCTAAAACATACGCAGACACATAGGCCCTTGAACACAATTGCTACTGCCCACTCACATGTACTTAAGGTGTTTCCACTATTGTGGCTTAAACCATGGGACATCATTATTTTACCTAAAAAGGAGTCCAGAAGTTGTTACTCCTAGAATTGTTGGTTTAGTAGCTCAATAATACCAGTGATTTAAGCTTCTCTGATTCTTCTGCATTGCTGTCCTCTGGTGATAGCCATGTCATTCCTTTTGGTCACAAGATGCCTGCCATAGTTTCAAGCACCTTGTCTTCATATAATGATATCCAAAACAGAAAGCAGGGCTGGGGGATGCATTCAGATGGTGGCAAGTCTTTCTCAGGAGCTCAGGGGTACGGCATGTGTTTAGTAAGAGTGAGGCTCTGGATTCATCCCTCCATACCTCTCCCAAAGTGGTCTTCCTCTGTTTACACCTCTTTCTTTTTTTTTTTTTTTTTTAAAGAAAGAGGGTCAGTGAGAGAGAGAGAGAGAAAGAGAGAAACAACTTTATTTAGTTTTTCACATGGCCTTAGTTGCTCCAACACTCAGTTGTGTACGTGGTGCTGGGGTTTGAACCCGGGTCCTCGTGCTTGCCAGGCAAGCGCCGAAACCGCTGAGCCACCGCTCCAGCCCTACACCTCTTTCTTATCAGGGATGTAGGTCTTTTCTGTAAGTCATCCTGCAAATGATACCTCATCTTTAAAACTGGGTCATGTATACTCACTCCTAGGAAATCCCTAGCAGTGAAGATCAGGATTCCTATGCTGAAGATGGGTTGGTTGGTGTTCAACCCTAACTGGGTTTTGGTGGAATTAGAGAGGTGGTAGGTGGCCAGTCAACAGTGTCTGCTATACCTACACAGTACTCTATTGAATTGTGGAGCTCATGAGCCTGGAATTAATTTACTGTATATTACCCCTGTTAGGTTTAAAGGATGAATCTCACATTAATTTATCTAGCTCAGAGGAAGGGCAAGTAATTTTCAGTTCTGTTCCTACTTAAGTATCTCTACACTTGATATAAACCTCATGGTTAGGGCTGGAGTGGTGGCTCAGCAGTTACAGCGCTTGCCCAGCATGCGCAAGGACACGAGTTCAGATCCCAGCACCACGTACACAATGATGTCTCAGAGCAACAAAAGTCACATGAAAAACTAAATAAAATTGTTTCTTCGTTTCTCTCTCTCTCTCTCTCTCTGTCCCTCTCTCTTTACAAAAACAAACAAACAAAACAAAACCTCATGGTTAGCCAGGAGCAGTGGCTCACGCCTGTAATTCCAGTGACTCAGAGGCTGAGAAGGGAACATTACCAGTTCAAACCCAGCCTCAGCTATTTAGGGAGGCCCTAAGCAACTTAGCAAGACCCTGTCTCAAAATAAAATATAAAAAGGGACTGGGATATAAAAAGGGACTGGGGATGTAGCTCAGTGGTTAAGTGCCCCTGGGTTCAATCCCTGGTGCTAAAAATAATAATAATAATAATAATAATAATAATAATAATAATTAGTAATAATACGGTTAATGTTTCCATAGTGATCAAAAGCATCACCATCTAAGAGCATTTCCTTAGATCCTAACAAACAGAATATGGTCAGATGATGATTATAAGAACAAATAAATATCATCCTTGACCATTGATTTGAACGTGTTCTGCAAGAGTTTATTTTTCAATTGATGTGATATATGCATTGTATTACTAAAATTATGAGTGGGTGGGAGGCTGAGTCAGGAGTATTACAAGTTTGAGGCCAGCCTGGGCAATTTAGTGAGTCTGGAGATGTATCTCAGTGGTAGAGCACTTGCCTAACTTGCCTAGCATGCTCAAGGCCCTGGGTTCGATCCCCAGTACCACAAAAATAAACAAACAAAATTATATCTTTGTCTATATATGTGTGTGTGTATTTTTTATTTTGTTTGTTTGTTTGTTTGTTTTGTACTAGGTATTGAACCCAGGGGCACTTAACCACTGAGCCTCTTCCCCAGCCCTTTTTATTTTTTTATTTTGGGACAGGGTCTTGCTAAATTGCTGAGGCTGACTTTGAACTTGGAATCCTCCTGCCTCAGCCTCCTGAGGTGGCAAGTTACAGGCACGTGTCACAGCACCAGTCTGAGTTTAAAATTTTTTTTTTTTTCTAAAGAGAGAGGGACAGTGAAAGAGACAGAGAAAGAGTGAAACAATTTTATTGAGTTTTTCACATGGCCTTAGTTGCTCCAACACTCAGTTGTGTACGTGGTGCTGGGGTTTGAACCCGGGTCCTCGCGCTTGCTAGGCAAGTGCCTAAACCGCTGAGCCACCGCTCCAGCCCCCTGAGTTTAAATTTTTAAATGGCTATAGAGACAAGGGCTTCCATTCAAAAATCTAAAATTTCTAACCATCTCTTAGAGGTGCTGTATGCAACAATTCCTACAAGAACTATTTGTTTTATTATCCAATTTGTTTAGTTATGCTAAGATAGAAAAGAAAATGTTTAAGATGTGGTGTTATTGGTGATTCAATAAGTATTTGTTAGATGCCTAATATTTGCCATGCAGTTAAAAGTGTTGCCTATACAACAATGACAAAAACAAAGTCCTGGTCCTCATGGAGCTTCCATTCTTGTGGAGGAGGAAGAAAGAAAATGAAAATTTTTGTACACACACACACACCAACATGGACCTACATCCGTCAGAATGGTCCCTGTTAGAACAAAACTCAAGGAAATTACATATGGGAAGCATATGGAGAAATTGGAAGCTCCGTGCACTGTTGAAGGGAATGTAAAATAGCGTAGCCATTGTGGAAAACATTATGAAGTGCTATGGCTGGAGTCTGAGCGTCTCCCAAAGGTCCATGTGTCAAAGGCTTAGTCCCACAGGTGGTTTGTGCTATTGACCTGGAAGCCTTTGGGCCTTTGTGGTTGTGCCCTTGAAGGGGATTGTGGCCGCTTTCTCTCTTTCAGTCCATGGCCATGCATTCCTACCATGATATGTTGTCTTACCACAGCTGAAAAACAGCTGGGTCAATTGACCCTGAACTTGAATCTCTGAAATATGAGCCAAAATATATATTTTTTTCTTTGTAAGCTTATTATCTCAGTACTTGTTACAGTGGTAGAAGGCTAAAACATGGGGCCCAGCAGTAGAGTGCTTGCCTGGCATGCACAAGGACCCAGGTTTGAACCCCAGCATATAATACACAACTATGTGTCGTAGGAACAAAAAACAAATGAAAGTCTAAATAAAATTGATTCTCGTTCTCTGTGTCTCTCATTCTCCTTCTCTCTTAAAAAAAAATAACATGGAGTGGAGCAGTGGCTAAGCGGTTATCGTGCTTGCCTAGCATGGGCAAAGACCTGGGTTTGAACCCCAACACCACAAACACAACTAAGTGTTGGAAAAGCTAAAACCAGATGAATAAAATAAATAAATAAATAACAATAATAATAAAACACTTAAAACTGCAGGGTGCAGTTACACAAGCCTGTAATTCCAACAACTCTAGAGACTGAGGCAGGAGGACCACAAGTTCAAGGCCAGCCTTGGCAATTTAGTGAGACCCTGTCTCAAAATAAAAAAAGTGAAAATGATCAGGGATGTAGCTCTGTAGTAAAGTGCCCTGGGTTCAATTCCTAGCATCAAAATATAAAAATAAAAAATAAAACTGGGGATTGGAGTGGTGGCTCAGCAGTTGGAGTGCTTGCCTGACACGTGTGAGGACTCAGATTAGAACCCCAGTACCACATACATAAGTAAGTGTCAGAGAAACACAGGCCAGATGAAAAAATAAATAAGGGGGCCTGGAGCGGTGGCTCAGTGGTTATGGCGCTTGCCTTGCATGCTCGAGTATGTGAGTTCAAACGCCAGCACCACGCACACAACAAAGTCTTAGAGCAATGAAAGTCATGTGAAAAACTAAATAAACATTGATTCTCTCTGTCTCTCTCCCACTGTCCCCTCTTTCTAAAAATAAATAAATAAATAAATAAATAATTGATTCTCTGTCTCTCTCCCTCTCTGCCTCTTTAAAAAATAATACATAGGGGCTGGAGCGGTGGCTCAGCGGTTTCGGCACTTGCCTGGCAAGCACGAGGACCCGGGTTCAAAACCCAGCACCATGTACACAACTGGGTGTTGGAGCAACTAAAGCCATGTGAAAAGCTGAATAAAGCTTTTTCTCTCTTTCTCTGTCTCTTTCACTGTCCCTCTCTCTTTAAAAAAATAAATAAAACAAAACCATAAATAAAAAATAAGTAAATAAAATTGGTACCACCATGATCCAGCAATTCCTATTCTGGGTATATTCACAAAGGAATTGAAGGTTCTCAAAGAGATATTATTAGTATACTCACATTCATGGAGGCATTATAGCCAAAAGGTGGATGCAGCCCAAATGTTCATCAACAGATGAACTTGAGAGCAAAATGTGGAACATACAAATAGTAAAATATTAGTCTTGAAAAGGAAATAAGTCAGTTTGGCATGATGGCACATGTCTGTAATCCCAGTGGCTAGGGAGGCTGAGGCAGGAGGATTGCAAATTCAAAACCAGCTTTAGCAACTTAGCAAGGCCCTGAGCAACTTAGTGATACCCAGATTCAAAATAAAAAAGGGCCAGGGATGTGACACAGTAGTAAACTGCCCCTGGGTTCAATCCCCAGTGCCAAAGCAAGTAAATAAGGAAATAAATAAATAAAGTAAGTAAATAAAAGTTTTAAATGTCAGACAATAATAGGGCAATGGAAAACATAGGGCACTATAGGTGTACGAAGCACATGGGACGGGTGGGAAGATTGCCTTTTTATGTTGGATAGTCAGATCAGTAGCAATTAAACAGAGATCCCAGGTCCATGAAGGAGGGAGCACACACATGAGAGAAGAGCACTTTAAGGCAGATGCTAAAGCTAATGCGAATGGTAAAAGGAAGGTCCACTTGGCTGTGTTCTAGAAAGAGCACTAGAGCCAGATGTGGCTCAGAATAGGCAAGGGAGTGATAGAATGAAGTTCATAGAGGTGGGGGCGGACAGATCATGTTTCAGGTTATGACAATATGTGTAAGTGCTTCCTGGTATGAATGAAATATGGGCGTTATATTTCTCTGTAATTGCAGACATCCTGTCAGTTTGTTTGAAGGCAGGTGCTTATTTTGATTTGGGTCACCTGTATCTTTGCTCTCTGTACCTCTATATAATTAATGGGTGAATGTTTGAATGGGAGGACACTACTGAAAATATTAAAAAAGGGGGGAACAGGAAAAGAATGAGTAAATGAAAATGGGCAAAAAATATTGACGGAAAATGCACAAAAAAGAAAAAAAAAGATATACTGTGTTGAGAATGCATCCAAATACCTCTTACATTATTTCCTAGATGTATTGCCTTTGGAAAGTTCTAAATCCTTTCTGAGGCTCAATTTCATCACTTGAAAATAATGTGTAATATGGTTGCTGTAAGGATTGAGGTATTGTAAATAGAGCACATGGTGTACATTCAATTAATTTTCATGGAATCATAAATCAAATAAATAACCTAGTATTCCACCTCAAGCAACAACTAGAAAAAGAACAAATTCAGCCCAAAGTAAGTGAAAGAAATAAGATCAAAGAGAAATCAGTGAGACTGGAAGCAATTGAAAAGATCCACGAAGCTTATAGTTGTTGTTGTTGTTGTTATTGTTTTTTAAGAGAGAGAGTGATAGCGAGAGAGAGTGATAGCGAGAGAGAGAGAGAGAGAGAGAGAGAGAGAATCAAATTTTATTTAGTTTTTTATGTGCCTTCATTGCTTGGGCACTTTGTTGTGTATGTGTTGCTGGGGCTTGAACCCTCGTCAGGCAAGCGCATACAGGCAAGTGCCGGAACTGCTGAGCCACTGCTCCAGCCCCTAATAGTTGGTTTTTTGAAAAGATTAACAAAATTGGGCTGGAGTGGTAGCTCAGTGGTTATGGCACTTGCCTGGTATGCGCAAAGATGCTGGTTAGAACCCCAAAATCATATACACAACGAAGTGTCAGCAACGAAAGCCACATGAAAAACTAAATAAAATTGTTTCTCTCTCTCTCTCACTGTCCCTCTCTATATAAAAAGAGAGAGAGAGAGAGAAGACTTGAATAAAAGAGGAGACATCACAACTGATACCACCGAAATCCAAATGATCATTAAAAACTATTATTAGTTGGGTGTGGTATGCATGTAATCCCTGTAACTCTGGAAGCTGAAGCAGGAGGATAACAAATTTGAGGCCAGTTTCAGCAGTTTAATGAGCCCCTGAGCAACTTAGTGAGAACCTTTGTCAAAGTAAAAAATAAGAAGAACTGGGAATATGGCTCAGTGGGAAAGCTCCCCTGAATTCAATCCCCACCAAAACCAACCAACAAACAAAAAACACCTGTTATAAGCAGTTTTATGCCAACAAATTGGAAAGCTTTAAGGAAATGAATAAATTCTAAGACACATATAACCTACTAAGGCTGAATCATGAGGAAACAGGAAAAACTGAATAGGTTAATAACAAGTAAGGTGATTGATTGAGTAACACAAAATCTCCCACCAAGGAAAAGCGTAAGATATGATGATTTCACTGCTAAATTTCACTGAACATTTAAGAGAAGAGCCAACACTAAACTGTCTCTAACTCTTCCGAAAAATTGAAGGGGAGGGAACACTTCAAACTCTTGAAGTCAGCATTATCTTAATATCAAAGCCAAATAAGGACACTCCAGAAAAAGAAGATTATAGGACAATATCCCTATTGAATATAGGTGTAAGTTTTAGCAAACTGAATTCAACAGAACATTAAAAGGGTCATTCATTGTGATCAAGTGGGATTTAACCCTGGGATGGAAGGATAGATCCACATATGCAAATCAACATGATACACCGCAGTAACAGTGAAGGACAAAAAACACGATTATCTCAGTGGATGCAGAAAAAGTATTTCACAAAATTTAACATTCCTTCATAATAAAAACTCTCAACAAAATACACAAAAGAAGAACATACATGATTAGCCAACATCTAACATCATACTCAGTGTGAAAAGTTAAAAGACTTTTCCTTTAAGATCAAGAAGAAAGGGGGCTGGAGTGGTGGCTCAGCAGTGGCTCAGCATTTAGGGCACTTTCCTGGTGTGCATGAGGATGCAGATTCAAATCCCAGCACCAGGTACACACCAAGGTGTCTGGAGCAATGAAAGCCACATGAAAAACTAAATAAAATTAATTCTTACTTTTTCTCTGTCTCAGTGTACCTTTCTCTCTTTAAAAAAAAAATATCATGAACAAAAAGAAGGATGCCCACTCTCACCACTTCAACATAGCACTGGATGTCCTAGCCAGAGCAATTAAATATGAGAAAGAAATAAAAGACTCCAAATTGGAAATGAATAAGGTAAATGGCCTGTAGGCAGACAGCATAATCTTATATATAGAAAACATTAAAGACTTTGTGAGTATGCTTGCATGCACACACACACCTATTAGAACTAATAAATACATTGGAAGATACAAAATCAACTTGCAAAAATCAATAGTGGGGCTGAGGGTGGTAAGGCAGATGTACAACATGCATGAGACACTGGGTTAAATCCCCTGCATGCAGACACACACACACTCTCTCTCTCACACACACACACACACCTGTAGCATTTTTATGCACTAACTGTGAACTATCTGAAAAAGAAATTAAGAAGTCACGATGGCATCAAGAAGGGTAAAATATTTGGGCAGGATGACACACACATATAATCCTAGTGACTCGGCAGACTGAGGTAGGAGGATAACAAGTTTCAGGTCAGCCTCAGCAATTTAGTGAGGCCCTAAGCAACTTAGTGAAATCCTGTCTCAAAACAAAAATAAAATGGGCTGGGGTGGAGCTGGATTGGTGACTCAGTGGTTGGAGTGCTTGCCTGGAATATGCGAGAACCCAGGTTCAAACCTCAGTACCACATACACAATGAAGCTTCAGAGCAATGAAAGCCACATGAAAAACTAAATAAAACTGATTCTCTCTTTCTCACTGTCCCTCTCTTAAAAAAAGGGGGGGAGAGTAGGGTTGGGACTGGCGATGTGGCTCAGTGGTTCAATTAGTACAAAAATATTTTAAAAAACAAATTTGACCAAAGAAGTAAAATAACTGCACATTGAAAACTAAGACATTGATGAAGCCAACTGAAGAAGAGCAAATTATTGAAATATACTATATGTTCAGGACTGAAAGAATTAATTAATATTGCTAAAATGTTCAAATTATGCAGGGTGTGATGGTTAATATCTCTATTCCCAGCAACTCAGGGGGCTGAGGCAGGAGGCTCTCAAGGTCAAAGTCAGCCTCAGCAACTTAGTAAGACCCTGTCTCAGAAAAAAAATAAATAAATAAAAAAATAAGACTGGGGGGCTGGGAATGTGACTCAGTGGTTAATTGCCCCTGGGTTCAGTCCCTAGTACTGAAAGAAAAAGAAAAAGAAAGGCTCAGGAGAAGGATTGCTTAACCAGGTGATTATACCTAACACTACCAAACTATACACTTAAATTATTCATTTCTATGTTGTGTGTTGTTTAACTCAATTATTTTGTAAAAGAAGAGAAATAGAATGTAAATACCATATAAATGCTGCAACTGTAGGACTTGTGGAAGGAATAAGGTCAGTGTGATAAAGAGTCTCCTTGTAGGAAGTAAGATTGGTGGCAGACTTGAAAGATGACTGGATTTTCTATGGGAAGAGATGGGAAGTTGAAAAAAATGAGCTAAGTGGAAGTGGAAAAGGTCACAGTGTGCTGGGAGATAGGAAGAAATCCAGCCTGATTTTACACTTAGAGATAAGCTCAGAGAAGAAATGCTAAAAGAACCACAATCCAGGAAATTTTAAATTCACTGTAGTTAGTGTTATATTTCTACTCTGCATTATTTCTTCATAATTGAGAATGACATATGAAATTGTCTTAGAGAATGAATTCTTCATTGCTTCAATTTTGGAATGGTAAGAAAACCATTAAAGGATAAAGCAGTGGCTTAGTGGTAGAGTGTTTGCCTGGCATGCACAAGGACCTGGGTTTAAACCCAAGCACCACATACACAATTAAGTGTCAGAAAAACAAAATCCAGAAGAAAAAATAAATAACATTGATTCTTAAAAAAAACAGATTTATAGCATTAGTAACAGCTAATAACAGTAATAATCTAATAAGGATAATGCAAACTAAGACACTTCACACATAAACAAAAATTAAACCATACTGGGCAAAATGCCCAGATTATTTCCTTCACATACTAACGAAGTACCATAAAAATAAAAAATGGAAACCAGTGTCTCACAAAAATGGTCAGATTTAGGGACGGTAAAAACAAAGACATTTTTTCTCTCTTTTCATTTGTTTTTAAAATAAACATGACACTTTTTTTTTTTTTAAGAGAGAGAAAGAAAGAATCAACTTTATTTAGTTTTTATGTGGCTTTTGTTGCTCTGAAACTTGTGTATGTGGTACTGGGGTTTCAACCCATGTTCTGGCTTATGCCAGGCCAGTGCTGTAACTGCTGAGCCATTGCTCCAGCCCCAACAGGACACTTTTTTTTTTTTTGAACAACAATTTTTACAAAATACAATTTTTTTTTAAAGAGAGAAGGACAGTGAGAGAGAGAGAGAGACAGACAGACAGACAGAGAAAATCAATTTTTATTGAGTTTTTCACATGGCTTAAGTTGCTTTGACACTTAGTTGCATATGTGGGTTGCTGGGGTTTGAACCCGTGTACTTGTGCATGCCAGGCAAGCACTGTAACCACCAAGCC
>PVKS010055119.1:0-12169 GCA_004027875.1 Aplodontia rufa
GATAGAATAGATTTAAATAAGCAGCTGACATTGATTGTGTTAACCACCAGTAACCTTCCTACTGGAGTATTCTGGCAAAATGGTCCTTTTTTATGGGTTCATCAGTCTTACTCTCCCAACAAAGTGATATCAAACTATCCTGATATGATGGCAGAAATTATTTTAAAGGCATTTAAGATGTCTACATCTGTTTTTGGCATCCTTCCCTCTACTATAATTGCTCCTTACACTGCTGCTCAGCTGCAGTATCTCATTAACAATTCTCCTCTATGGACTATAGTCTATACTAGCACTCATGCTACGTTTGACAATCACGTACCCTCAGACCCACTTCTTCAGTTCTGGGATCGCCATCCTATAATATTCCCTGTCATTACTAGAAAAACCCCCATTGCAAATGCCACCTTAATATTTACTGATGGTTCCACAGATGGTACAGGGGCCATCACTGTCAATAATGTTACACAGACGCTGTTGATCCCTACCACATCTGCTCAACAAACTGAACTTTTCACAGTTATAGAGGTGTTCAAAACTCACCCTGAACCTTTTAATCTGTTTTCTGATAGTAAATATGTTGTAAATGCTGTTCAAAACTTAGAATTGGCAGGTATAATTGCCTCAAATTCCCCCTTAGCCTCATATTTGTCTTTTCTACAAAAGTTAGTTTGGAGTAGAAAAAATCCTTTCTTTATCGCACACATTCGGGCCCATTCCAGCCTGCCAGGCCCATTGTCCTTTGGTAATGATGTTACAGACATTGCTACTAGAGACCCTCATATCTTCTCTGCAGTGGAACAAGCTAAAAACTTTCATTCTAAGTTTCATGTCAATTCCTCCACCCTACGCTTGCGTTTTCCTATTACTAAAGCTATAGCTCAAGAAATCATTAAGGCGTGTCCCAAATGCATGACATTTATTTCTCAGCCTACCCTGGGAGTCAACCCCAAGGGATTATTGCCCAATCACCTTTGGCAAATGGATGTCACACATTATCCAGAGTTTGGTAAACTACAGTTTCTTCATGTCACTGTGGACACCTTTTCTGGATTCCTAATGGCTACCCCCCTTACCGGTGAAAAATCTAAAGATATTATAAATCATTGCTTACTACCCTTCTCTACATTAGGAATCCCTAAACAATTCAAGACAGACAATGGTCCAGGATACACTTCTTCGACTTTTAAGCAATTCTGCTCCAGTTTCGGCATTCAGCACATTACGGGAATTCCTTATAATCCCTCTGGCCAAGGCATTGTTAAACGTGCCCACCTGACACTTAAAACCATGTTGTTTAAACAAAAAGGGGGAATAGGGGCATCCTTCAGATCCCCTAAGGATAAACTCTCTATTGCCTTATTTATTTTGAATTTTTTGAATCTTGACTCGGATGGACGATCTGCTGCCATCCGTCATGCTGAACCTTCCAAAAGCAAGCGGCCTTCAGTCCTCTGGAAGGATGTTTTTTCAGGTCAATGGAATGGCCCGGATCCAGTGTTAATCTGGAGCCGAGGATCTGTTTGTGTTTTCCCACAGAATGCATCATCGCCAATCTGTGTACCTGAACGACTGATCAGGCCTGCACAACTGGAAGGTGACCTTCAAGATGACGAAGAGCAATGGCATGATGATGATCCTCCTGGCGCTGGGGATACTTCTCCCCTTTGTTAGCGGGGAACACAGACAACTTTGGAATATTGTAAAAGCCTGGCCTCGTCTTCTATCTTTGTCTGTTTTTTCTAGCTCTTATCCTGTTCTGTTCACTAGAAACTCTTCTTTAGGACTACCTACTGTTCCTTCTATTTCGGATGATCACTGATTGTAGGATTTCCAATGTGTTGTTGCTTGGGGAAGAAATTGGTTTGGCTTCCTGGCTTTTGGTGGTTCCCTGTGTCTCATATCTGGCATCAGTGTGTGATAGATGTGCAAGCTACGTGATAACCAGTGTAAACAGACAGCAATTCTACGCCAAGCTTTGCTAGACATCGATGCTGGCCACTCCCCTGAAGTATGGCTGAGCATGCTAGACTGGTAGTCAAAGACGGGTCAGACCAGGAAGAGCACATATCAACCTAAGACAGGGATTGAAAAAGTTGTACTTCAACACCCAATGACGGGTAAGAATGTAGCTCTATCCTGGCAACCTAAGGCAGGCACGGTCTCGTCTTAAACAAAAAGGGGGAGATGTGGCGGGCCGTACTCGGGGTCCCATGCCACGTAGGCAGCTTTAAGATGGCGGCTGGCAGCTGGCCAAGCCAAGTCAGCTGACCTCGTGCTGCTCCTGGTTCGTATGCTTGCAATATCTGACCACCTAGAGACAACCAATAGGAGCCGGCAGCAGAGTTTTCTTCCTCGTAGCAACAACCTACTGATTGGGTTACCTGCCCTATATAAATGGTGTAACTTCCAAATAAAGAGAGAGCACGTGAGAGATCTCCGCAAGCAAGCAACAAGCGTGTGTGTGTCGTTATTGCCGCTTTTCGCCGGTCGAACGCGGCACCTGTCACTCACTCTTAAAGACCTTTAAACACTACATGGAAATAAATATCCCTTGCCTACTGTCCCTTAGGTAGAGCATAAGTCCATTTCTTCAGTGGTGCAGAACTTTCAAGAGATGTGCCCCAATGTATCTTCTAGACGCACCTGTCACTTGTTGTGGTTGTCTGTGGAAACACTGAATATATTTTGTAGTTGGGCTTGGAGTTATGAAATAGAAAGTTTCGGGTTCTGATCTTCCATAAAGATATCTGAGAAAAAGAAGGCTTTATGGAGATATTTCTTGGCCAGTCACTGTGAGTCTGCAGTGGTCATTGTACGGATCCTCCCATGACTTCTCAGAATGTGAATCTCACTTTTGCTGAAATTGAGTTTTCCGCAGTCTGCTTCCTTTAGATGGCTGGGATTCTCTCCTTGAGCTCACCACAGAGCACCTTTCCCACTTCAACCCAGCCAATTTTCTCCTGGCTGTGCTGCAGTGCACTTCTCTTATGAACTGTTTTATTCTGCTAAGAGACAGTTTTCCCAGGTTTCATTGGTTCGTTTGCTGTGTGTGTGTTTCAGTATTTTTCCACAGCTCCCATGTTTCACTGTGCAGCTGAACACCACTCAGGGAGCTGTCCATAAGCTTGTGTGCTTCTATATTTCCTCTGTACTTCCTTGGTAATCCTTTTGTTGTTCTTTCTGAACTGAGAAATGTTGCATATTGCTACATGATGCAGATGAGCTCTGATATAAAGGTAATTGATAGACACATATTTCTCATCACTTTGTCAGTTTATTCAATTGCTTTTCCTAACATTTGTACCCAAAGATATTTAATTTCATGAGCATTTAATAATCAAAATGAAGCAATAGTAACCCTGTTCCAATTCTATTTATACTGATATTGTTAATGCAAACACTCTTATTTACACCAAGTATCTTGTTTTAACAGGACAAAAAATGTCAAGAGATTATTTGAAATGTTTAGTGCTGTATAAGACTATCAGCATTCTTAAGAACTTATTTAACTCAGTTTTTATGAAATGACCTCTTTTTGATAGGGAATGCAAAATAAGGTCTGGTACACTGAAGTCAATTCCTTTTAGGTATACGCCCATAAGTTAGTATGTTGTCTCTACTGTCCTTCACCCTGGCTTTACAGTTTTAGTAGTCTTGAATTTAATATGTAAGCTTAATCTAGAAAACATATATAAATTCTGTTCTGAAATATTTGCATTTCAACAGGTATTTGGCTGGTTTACATACATCATTGATTGTAAAATGGGGAATTATTGAAATCATACAATCATGATTAGGATGTTTTTCCCACTAATTATCAGTATCAATTTTACCAGAATATCTCTGAGAGTCCTCCAAAGAAGTCTATTGCTCATTCATTTCAGAATGTGTCTGGTCATTCATGTCGAAGAGGAAAACATGGAGTACCTGGTCATGTAGAAGATAAGCATCAGGTATGATGCAATTCATTGGACAGAATGATGACTTAAAACATGAGCTCTAGTGTATTCTTATAGCTGAAGAAATACAACTATCAAAAAAATATTAAGGGAAAAACGTACAAAGTTATGGGTGCTATATCACCAAGTTGTAATAACAGATTAATTTGGGAGAGTTTCTACAGAGGCTGAATTATTAGTTCCACTTTAATATTTGATAAGATCAAAGGAAAGATCAGCAATAAGGAAGAGGAGAAGAAAAAATTAATGAAGGAAAAGTAGGACAGAGAATTCAAGTTTAATAGTGGAAAAAGAAATAAGATGTACATGGTGATTCTAGGTGAGTTCAAGTCATACTTTGGAAAGAGAAAAACCAGAGATTTTCAAAGGTGAGAAGAAATGGTCAGATTCCAGTGCCAAATCTCATCTGAGAAGTAGTTAATTTTCCACATATTCCTATCTTCCTCACTTTTGCAAAGCATTAAGGATTGGTTCTGAACTTGTAGTTCTATGGTTTGCTTACCATCAATACACATCACCTCATGTGATCAGTCATGTATGTATATTTCATTTAATGTCATCTAAAATGTTGCTTCTTCCAAGGACAGAAATGATATATACAAACAGAGAATGGGGAAAGAGAAAAGAATCAGATTGTTTTCGGAGTGGTGACCACATCCATGGTCTGATATAACGTGCACTGAAAAGGTTATGATTCCTTATTCAGCTTCAAATTAGGGACATGATCATGAAGAACCTGTGAAAATCCTCCCAAGTATGATTTTAAAGGAAGGAATTGGAATTAAATGAGAATAAACTTGAACTCTCAAACTTTGGAATCATCTGTAGGGAGAATCAGATGTAGGATCATGACCCAAATGCACATTCTGATTCAACAAGTCTTTATTTCTACATTTCTAACACCTTGTAAGTTTATTTTGTTGTTCCTGCTCCTTAGACTGCATTCTGAGCAGCAGTGGAATAGACATTCCTCCTGAGAAACCTCAGTGAACTGTGGTTGAATCTTAGTTAAGGACATAACCATGTCAAAGGAAAACATAATCCTTGTTATTCATCTCAGCATGTGTCTTGACAAATGAAAGGAAGCAAGGATGAGGAAACAGAATCCATTTCTTTTGCCTTCAGTGTATGTGGATTCATTGCAAGAATGTGTCTGTTGTGGTCTAGAGATTACTGGAAGAAGCAGAAGGCTCAAAATCTGTAAATCACAGCTCCTAATTTCTCCTCTCCATGTTTACCACACATGGAAAATTGTGTTGTGTTGAGTTGTTAGTGGAGACAGATACATTTTAGAAACATTGACTATTTTAATAAAGATAGCTAAATTTTCCATTTTGTGGATTTGTGGTGTTGAGGATTGATCCCATGGCCTGGGGCCTGCTATAAAGGCACTCTTTTTCAGAACTGCATTCATTCTAAGATGACTCATTTTTCTAATAAGAGAATTATTTCATGAGAATCCATAGAAGACAAATAAGATATATCCAACCTGACTTATCTTTTAAACAGAAGGCTTTGTAGCATTTAATACTTAAGCATCTAAATTATTATTTTAATACAAAGATTTTGAAATACAAATGGTCATGATATCTGATGATTGTGCTACATTTTATTTCACTTCATTTCTTTTGGATTACCACATTTTGGCATTTTCACAATCTTATACACTATTTCTTAGATGTGTTTCTGAGGTCTTTTCACCAGAGTTGATCAATGTTAGCTAAATGAGAAAATGTAAAAAAAATTCATTTTACTTTGTCACACCAGGATATGGAAAGACAAGAATATTTCATGAGCTCTCACACTAAAACTTCATGTGTATCAGGATCAGTGGAGAAAACTTCCTTTGATGTCAAATCAATTATACAATCTCCTGGACCATTATTACAAATATGTAATTCTTAACTTTCAGAACAATGCAGGGGCAGGAAACATAAATATAGTATGATGGATTAATTGATTCTTACATGTTACACTAAAGACATGTGTTGTTCCTTTCAACCTTCTGGTTTGGCATTCATCCTCTCAGAGTCCTACTTTGTGCTCTGATTAGAAGGCACATTTCTATCAGTCTCACGTTCCCTTTGGTATATGTGCACATTCCTATTTTGCTTACGGTCACTGGAAATATAATCTGACTTTTTTCATGAATAAAGAGGGACAGTGTTAGAGAGTGAGAGGAGAGATAGAGAAAGAGAATCAATTTTATTTAGCTTTTCACATGGCCTCCCTTGCTTTGACCCTTCCTTCCGTACATTGTGCTGGGGTTTGAACCTGAACACTTTCAAATGCCAGGCAAATGCCATAACAGCCAAGCCAGAGCTCAACCCTATAATCAGACTTTTGAAAACCCAACTGCATGCTTTATGAAGCCCATGTTCCTGGTATTCTTCAGTACATTTCAGTCATGTGTCTGAACTAACCACACTCATGCAAGTACACCCCAGCCAAAGTGATCACTATCAAAGCTTAGCACACTCTTTCAGCTCCATACAGATTCAGCAAGAATGTGTGGGTGTTTTGGTCCTTTTAATTTTTAGTGATAGGTGTTCCTTTTGCTTTTCAGGGTCTCAGGAGATATATTCTGACAGGAAGGTAATTGCATTTCTATGTTTATATTGAACTATTAACTACCTTTTCTATGAAATATATAATATGTATTTTATATGCTTTTTCCAAACCATCTAGCCACCCATTACAAGGAAAGGTTCTCTTCCACTAAAATCAGTTGGGATGAAGGATAAAAGGATACCCAAATCTGGTAAAATTTGTAGTGTAAGTTTTCTATGTGGAAGTATATAAAACAAGTGAAATATCACAGTATTTCAATTTCTAATTCACTTTTCCCTCCTAAAGCCGAAGAGAGAGTTTGGAATAATAAAGGTCAGATTCTGTGTTGACCCATAAATAAAAATAGATATTTATAATTGTAAGAGAAAGATCTCCTAAAAGAAATATTTATCCCAGATATATCTAATTTTTAAGTTAACCTTGGAGTTGAGAAGTCTCATATATCCCTATGTCAGGATATTAAAAAAAAATACAAAATGAAATGATTCCAAAACAAAATCATTTCCCTTAACACAGGAAGATGAGGAAAAGTAAAACTACAAGGTAAGCAACAAAGCTTAAATAGTTTATGTAGTTCATTTCACATTTCCATTTTCTATAGTCATGCACATAGTCTTATATTTCCAGAGAAGCAAATTCATATTTTCTTCATTTAATGAAATTTCTTTCTTCACCAGCTGCTGATCATTTGGTTTCCTTTCAGTTCCTAAATATATTCCCTCCATTTAAGTGCATGCCATTTTTGTTTTCACTGTTGCCTTCTACTTATTCACCTCCTTCAATTTATGCCTATGACCCTCTATGCATCATGCTCACAACTTATAGGCTGATTGTACTCCAATTCAAATGTGATTAGGAGCCACCCTGTAGAACCCTCATGTCCCCCCACCTAAAAGTTACCTAGAAATCTAACATAATTTGAGTTCTACAGAGATATCATTATCCCTTTCCTCACTCTGCCCTTTGGCATTCCTCCTTAATAATTCCAATACTTTAGACAAACCCCTGACTTCCTGCATTGTTTTCTTCTTCTTTTGTAACTGTCCTTCTTGTTCTCATTCTTTATTCCTTCCAACTAGTTACTTCGTAATTTTAGCTCTCAGCTCAAGAATACTTGTAGAAAAATCATCTTTTGTCACTGTTTAAACTACATCAGCATTTCCGGAATTCAAAAAAGAATTATGGGATCAAATGAATAAAGACTGCTTACACAATGTGAGTAAAATGAGTATCCATCTTCACAAGCAAAAGTATTTACATGAAAATAAATAACATAAGGTTTATGTCAAAAACATAATGATGGAAAGTAGATAAAGTGATAAGGATGCCCAAAGCAAAGATATAGTACGTTATGACAGGAGTGATAGCTGTGATCAAGGAAGACTTCATAAAGCAGACAGAGTCAATAAAAGGAAAATAAATGATCACAATACAGGAAAAAAAATATTAGAAATTTAAAGCATGGCCTTTATTTGATAAAGGTGTAGAAGTATCTGTCAATTTGAGGGGTTGTGTAAAAATTCAGATTTCCAAGTGATCAATCCATGAGATGATTGAATGCTTCAAATGTGGTGATATCTAATATCTCCCAAAAGGCTTTCTGAAGTTTTAGATGAGTAGAAGTACTTCCTGGAGAATTCAATATTTGCTGGATGCAGTGGAGCATGTCAGTATCCCTAGCTTATTGGGAGGCTCAGACTGTAGGGTAGCATCTACCTGGCCATCCTGAGCACTTTGGAGAGACTGTGTCTCCAAATAATATGAAAATACTGGGATGAAACTCAGTGGTGTGGTAATGATCAAGGATAAATGAGGGCTTTGGATCAATTGCAAGGATAACCTCCTGCCCCACACAACAGTCATGTAGATAATATTTAAGCTTAATATAAGTGCATATTTGGGAAAATAAAATCAAATTATTTTTAGACATGTTCATTATTATTTTGATGGAACATCCTTCTTTGTAACTGTTCCAAGTAGTTGAAGCCAATCTGTGTATTTGTCAATAGATCCACACATAGATGCAACACCAGAGGAATGTCCAGAAGCTCCTGATGTTGCTGAAAAAAATCAGCCACAGGTATGTAAACATTGTTTACATTGCTTTACATTATTTCCTTGCCTTAATGATGAAGAAATGTCCAACTGAATTTACCATTCAAAATACACATTTTATATTATTTTTATTTGTTTTTTTATTTTTTAACAACCTTACAAGATTTTAACAAAATTATAAAGTAAAATGTGTATATATTCTGGATTTTGCAATTACTCCCAGGAGTGCCCCCCCAATTACCCTCCCTTCTCCCACACTTCCCCTTCCCACTATATCTCTAAGAAAAGTATTAGGTTGTAAAGCATTACAACTTATGTGGATTTAACACATGCTAATAGACCAACTTTCTCATTGTCCAGGGTCTAGTCCCCACCTCCACAGATAAGTGGAGACAATGGACCTTTAGCTCTCTGGGTTAAGCTGATTTTACTCATCATGATCTCTTCCATAGCCATCCATTTATCTTCGAAGGCTGCAATATCATTGTTTGTAATTGCTGTGTATAATTCCATGGTATAAATGTACCACAGTTTTTGGATCCATTCTTCCAGAGAGGGACATCTGGGTTGTTTCCATAGCCTAGCAATAGTAAATTGTGCTGCTATGAACATCGATATTGCTATGTCACTGTAATGTGCTGATTCTAAGTCCCCTGGAAAGATACCCAGGAGTGGAATAGCAGGGTCATATGGTGGACTCATCCCTAATTTTTTGAGGATTCTCCACACTGCTTTCCAGAGGGGCTGTACCAGTCTGCAGCTCCACCAACAGTGTGTTAGTGTGCCTATCTCTGAACAGCCCCTCCAGCATCTATTGTTGTTTATTTTTTTCATCTTTGCAATTCTGACTGGTGTAAGGTGATATCTTAATGTGGTTTTCATTTGCATTTCTCTGATTACTAGAGATTTAGAGCACTTCCTCATGTATTCATTGGCTTGATCAATGTCCTCTGGTGAGAAGTCTCTATTTAGCTCTTTGGCTCATTTATCAATTGGACTGTTGGTGTTTTTGTAGATGAGGTTTTTGAGGATTTTATAGATCCTGGATATGAGACCCTAGTCTGAGGAATCATAGTCCATGATTCTCTCCATTTCTGTAGGAAACCTCTTGACTCTTTTGATTGTTTCCTTGGCAGTACAAAAGCTTTTTAGCTTTATGGCACCCCATTCACAGATTCTTGGCTTTCCTTCCTTCACTTTAGGAGACCTGTTGAGAAAGTCCTTGCCTATTCCCAATTGTTGAAGTGTTGGACCAATTTTGTCTTCTATCAGTTGCAACGTAGCTGGTTTAATACCAACCAAGCTCCTTGATCCATTTTGATTGATTCTTATGCAAGGAGAAAGATATGGGTCTAATTTCAACTTTCTGCGGGTGGAAGACCAATTTGTCCAGCACCATTGTTAAAGAGGCTGTCACTTCTCCATGTAATATTTTCTCCCTCTTTGTCAAAAATCAGATGTTTAAAGATTTGAGGATTTGTTTCAGGGTCTTCTATTCTATTCTATTGGTCTTCTTCCCTGTCATGATATCAGTACCATGCTGTCTTTATTATTATGGCTCTATAGTATAGTTTTAGATCTGGAATGGCAAAACCGCCTGTTTCTTCTTTATTGCTTAGTAGTTCTTTGGCAATTCTTGGTTTCTTGTTGTTCCAAATGAATTTGAGAATTGATTTTTCTATGTCTTTAAAGAACGACATAGGTATCTTTATAGGGATAGCATTAAATCTATATAAAGCTTTTGGTAGAATGGCCATTTTTATTATATTAATTCTGCCTATCCAAGAGCATGGGACATCTTTCCGTCTTCTTAGGTCATCTTGGATTTCGTTCTTCCATGTTCGATAGTTTTCATTGAAGAGATCTTTGATTTCCCTTGTTAGGTTAATTCCCAAGTATTTTATTTTTTTTTGAAGCTATCTTGAAAGGAACTGAATTCCTGACTTCTTCTTCTCTCCTGTTATTATTGGTATATAGGAGAGCTATAGAAATATGCGTGTTGATCATGTATACTGACACTTTGCTAAATCTACTTATGAGTTTGAGCAGTTTATTGATGGAGTTTTTTGGATCTTCCTGATACACGATCATGTCATCAGCAAATAGAGAGAGTTTGACTTCCTCTCTTCCTATTTTTATCCCTTTGATTTCTTTCTCTTGCCTAATTGCTCCAGCTAGGGTCTCAAGAACAATATTGAATAAAAGAGGTGAGAGCAGACATCCTTGTCTTGTTCCCGACTTTAGTGGAAATGCTTTCAGCTTATCTCTGTTTAGTATTATACTAGCTGAGGGTTTAGCATATAAAGCCTTAACAAAGTTCAGAAATGGTCCTTTGAACCCCATCTTCTCCAGAGTTTTGAACATGAAACGGAGCTGGATTTTATCAAAGGCCTTCTCTGCATCCAATGAGATGATCTATGGTTTTTGTCCTTGATTCTGTTTAAGTGGTGGATTATGTTAATTGTTTTGCATATGTTGAACCAGCCCTGCATTCCTGGGATGAAGCCCACTTGGTCATGATGGATTATTTCCTTAATAAGTTTTTGAATACGATTTGCTAGTACTTTGTTGAGGATTTTTGCATCCACGTTCATAAGGGATATTGGTCTGTAGTTTTCTTGATGTATCCTTGTCCAGTTTTGGTATCAGAGTTATGGTTGCTTCATAAAAAGTGGATGGGAGCATTCCCTCCTTTTCAATTTCTTGGAATAACTTAGTAAGGAGAGGTATTAGTTCGTCCTCACATGTGTGGTAAAAATCAGCGGAGAAGCCATCCGGTCCTGGGCTTTTCTTCTTTGGTAGACTTTTAATTGCAGTCTGGATTTCAGTGCCTGTGATTGGGCCATTTAGGAATTCAATATCTTCCTGATTCAATTTAGGGATGTTGTAAGTGTCAAGAAATTTATCCATTTCTTCCAAGTTATCAAATTTGGAGGAGTATAGATTTTCAAAATACGATCTTATAATTTGTTGGATTTCTATGGGGTTGGTGGTTCCCTTTTCATTGGAGGTTTTATCGATTTGCTTCATTTCTCTCCTTTTGATTAGGTTCGCTAGGGTCCTATCTATCTTGTTTATTTTTTCAAAGTACCAGCTTTTTGTTTCATCGATTCTTTTTATTGTTTTTTTTTTTCCAATGTCATTGATTTCGGCTCTGATCTTGATTATTTCCTTCCTTCTGCTGGGTTTGGGGTTAGCTTGTTCTTCCTTTTGGAGGGCTTTGAGATGAAGTGTAAGCTTATTTATTTGGGATCTCTCTTCACTTTTAATGTGGGCACTCAACGCTATGAATTGTCCCCTTAGGAAACTTTCATGCTGTCCAAAAGTTTTCAATATTTTGTCTTCATTTCATTCTCTTCCAAGAACTTGTAGATTGCTTCTTTCATGTCTTCTTGGATCCATTCTTCATTTAATAGCATGTTATTCAATTCTCAATGATATATGTGTTTTATGTTATAGTTATTGCTGTTGATTGCTAGGGTCATAGCGTTGTGGTCTGAAAAGACACATGTGATAATGTCTACTTTCTTATATTTGCTGAGATTATCTTTATGAACCAGTATATGATCTATTTTGGAAAAGGA
>PVKS010055495.1:0-11279 GCA_004027875.1 Aplodontia rufa
CTGGCCTCAAACTTGCAATCCTCTGGCCACAGACTCCCAAGTCGCTGGGATCACAAGTGTGCACCACCCCATTGCATTTGACAGTACTTAATATTTTAACTCCCTAAATGAGTGAGACATTTAGATCTGACTCTCCAGGCATCAAATGACAGTAATAATAAGAGACCAGAAATGCATGGAGTTTCTGCATTCAAACAAATGCAAGGAGGGCTGCTCAAGTTTCTTGTAGGGGTTGTGCTGGATACCAGTGGTGTCTAATAGTACTTCGGTGAACAGATGGCCGCAAGCTCACCTGGAAGCTGATAAAAAAAAAAAAAAAAAATCAGAAGTCTCCAGGTGGAGGGGTGCTCATCCAGTGGGCTTCATGCTGACCCAGGCAACTATATTTTTTAAAATGCTGTTCATGGAATTCTTAGGATTAGGCAAGTTTTGATCTGCTACTGTATTGATCAGAATAGGAACTGAGAAAATGTTCAAGTCAAAATGCATATAATCAAATGCACCAAAGTCTCTTCCAGCATGATGTGTCCACACTGAAAATGCGCTAAGTTTGTGATCTTGGTCAACCATTCAGGATCAAACTCCTTGTGCCAGACTGGTTACGACACTCAAAAAATTTTTGTTTAAAAAAGAATAGATTGCACTTAAAATACACAAGAAACGAAGAAATCTCCAGGCAGGGAGCTCAAGCTCAGGTTCAGGGAGTATAGAGACGACGAGGCTCCAGTGTTTGGGTCCAGGTTGCACTTGGGGAACTGCTCCCTCCAGGACCCACTGCTTCCACTCACGGCTCATTAGACGCACACAGAATGAAGCCTTAGTTGCAGGAGGCTCATCACAACCCGGGGCGGCTGAAGAAAAGCCAAAAACAGGTACAGCAGGAGGCGGGATGTGTAAGTGGGCTCCCTGGGTGCCTCACAGCACATTGCATGATCTTGGTTACTCTGCAGTCTGCAGATCCCAGAACTGGTCCTTGAAGAAGAGCCAGGTTCTGGGCTTGTGACCCCCGCTGTGGACTGATAATGAGAAATCAGCTCCAACTGGGGCGTACCGATGTGTGCGGGATGCTCCCCTTCAAGATCCAGCTGGCTGCTAAATGAGGTCAATCCTGCTCCACCCAGCAAGAGTTTGAAGCAAATACCCAAGAAAGCTGCTAGACTTCTGACAAATCTTTTAAGTATTACCAGCAGAATGTCTCTCTCTAACGATGAGTGAGGCAGCCACGCAGGTGCGAACACCTTCTGTCTGTGCAGCAGGCATGTTTAAAAGAGAAGCAGTTCCCGAATTAGCAACCTGGCCCAAACACAGAGAGAGAGAGCAAAGCCCCAGGCAGTCCCTTCTATTATTTTTAAGCCCTTACCCGGGCAAGCAATTCTGTCCAGCTGCCCTACCCCAGGAGGTGACAGGTAGCATTGCACACTGCTTGAAGCTACACAACTGGAAGCTTTGGCGAGACAACAGCTCTTTCCTGGGAAATGCTTTCAGGAACAACTTCTGATGCTGAAGTGTTTTAGGCAGCTAAGGAACCAACCATGTGAGGGCCATGCACAGCCTCAGCCAGCTGGCTTCCACAGCCAAGGCCCCTAGCCAGCATAGCGGGGGGTCCAGGTCTGGCATCTGGACAGTGTTCACCAGCATCAGTGATCACAGCTGAGGCAGACATGGTCCCCCTCCTCCTGATAAGCTCCGTCACACGACCAGGGCAATGGACTGACCAGCACCCAGACCCAGAGCTAAGGAGAACCAGAGTGAAATCACCCAGTACTCAAAGCCTCAGTGATTCCCAGCTCATTCCAACCAGGATTGGCGAGAGGCTTAATTCTACAGAAATAATCACCAAGTTAGAAGACAGACCATGAGGTCCTTTTCCAGCGTGGATGGGATAATCTGCATATGAAAGCCTATTTTTTTTTTGGCTGCCTGTTTCTTTTTTCTCATTAACAATTTACTTTATTATTTTATTTACTTGAAGCACTAGGAAGGAAAAACAGAGACCCATGTAGACTCACATGCTAAGAAAATCCACAGCGCCATCAATCAAGTTGGGTGTCACCTGAAGTCACTTCCCATTAAAGGGAGTATCCCTGGCAACATCTAATAAAAACCCTGAACTAGCCAGCTGCACTCACATGAAATTACTGACATTTGACCAATCTGTGATCTACAAAAATAGCAAGTCACCCTGGATTCATTTCATCCCATATAAAATATGAGATCCAAGGGTCTGATTTCTTCTGCCACAGAGATTTTGATGAACAAATGAAAGGAGAGATAAGAATAGGCTTTGGGAAGCAAGGAGCTGCAACCCAAGTGTAACAGGAGGGCGTGATTGTACTCCTGCTGTCTACATCACATTCGCGAGGTTCAGAACAGTCAACGAGTTGCATGGGGCAGATTTTAAAATGCATGCATGGGTCACTGCCGCTTGGGCTTTCCTTCATGTCCTCCTATCAGTCACAGCTGCCATAAAACTAACGTCTAAGACCAGAGGGTCTGACATTGGATGCCGGCCACTGAAACCCAGAGCCTCCCAAACAGGGCCCTGCTACCAGTCTCTGGAGTGATCTTTGGAGTGGGTGAAGCACTGTGCACTACGTAGCCACCTTCAGCCCAGAGTTGGTTATGTTTACTGTTGGCCAAGGGCATATGTATGCATCAAAGTGCTGAGCTGTTTCTGTGCCTTTTTCTAATGGAAAAATCCACTTTCTCTCCAGTTAAGTATTTGTGAAACCATGAACAATCCATTGTAGTAGCACAACAGATGTTTCCATTAAACATATCGAAAGGCAGATGAGCTGATGTTTGCATGTGAGAACTTTGGACTCGTCCCCCTGCAAGGGATGTCCTACGAAGTACTAAGGATAAAGGATAAGCTTCAGCTTATCCTTTATATATTCTGTTTTTCTCTATGTTAATTAACCATTTGGGTGGGAACACATTTTTATTTATTTATTTTTAAAGAGAAGAGGGAGAGAATCAATTTTATTTATTTTTTTTCATCTGATCTTTGTTTCTCTGACATTTAGTTCTGTACGTGGGTTTCGAACCCAGGTCCTTTTGCATGCCAGGCAAGTACTCTAACTGCTAAACCACCGCTATAACCCTTGGAAACATCTTTTAAGAAGGCATTAATAATCATTATTACTGAAGTACATAACTGACCCTGGCATTCATTAAGTTTCTGGGAACTGGGAGAAACACTTCTAAAGCTGTTATCTTATGATACCCCATAGCGCCTGTATGATGGGTATATGAACATGAAGAATACTTAACCTCATCCTGTGGGTGGGAAAGGCTTGCAGAGGTGCAGAGTGACATACTCAGAGCTGTACAGCTGATCAACATAACCAAGACTCCAAGCGACACCAACCCAGATCCTAACCAATTCGTACTTCCACCTCACTCTACTCAACTTCTCCCTCCAAAATTGGGGCTACTGATAGGAATTTAAATTCACCCAAAAGACTCAAAATTGTCAGGCTGAACTGTAACTCCAATAGGATACACATATGTCAGCATAACTTCAGTCAAAATCCTAGAAACCTAACCTCTAGGGCTCTGAGGTTTCTTGGCTATTTTATCTAAATAGTCTTTTTCCTCTCCCGCCCCAAATATCAGGCTATCAAGCCCCATTCTTTCAGTTGTCAGCTTGCCCATCTCTTGCTCTTTCATTAACCTCTGAGGTCATTTTAAACTACAGCAGGATGGGAAGCCTCACACTCCTTCATCCATTCATTCACCTCTGCAGCCAGTGCCCCAGTGCCATCTGTCCACCTGGAGGTCAGGAGTGTAGGGATCGTTGCCCAAAGGCCACTTCCCCAGAGGCGCTGGAGAAGAAGACCATGATGGGAACTTGGGAGGGGGCAGCTGCGGCAGAAATGTGGGGAGCAATTGGAGACTTGGGGGAGGAAGAATCAGTGCAACTTGGAGAGACCTAGGATGACATGCTTGTTTAGGTTTCGGGCATCTGGATTAAATGTAAGGCAGAAAAAGTTGGGCAGTCAGTGTAGACAGAACAATGTGGGTCGAAGAGAAGAAAATTAACTGATGGTCATCTTTCCTGAGAGGGCAAAGACACCCCCAATGCTAATAATAGTCTCACAATTTAGGCCCAGATGCAGACACTCCCTGCTGCTAAGTAAGGAACCACATTCTTTCTATTGGCGCCTAAGGCATGGCCCAACCAAAGACTGGACCAGAATTCCCATGCCTGTGTCCTAGATAAAGGAGCAGGGAAGCAGTGACCAATTGAGGAGAGGACATCATATAAAAAGGGCAAACCTCACTGCCTCATTGGCTCTGTCCCCTTCTCCCACTCTGGGGGAAGTCTGCTCTTTTTTCCCCATGCTTTACTTTCTATAAAATAAAATCTGTCTACTACACTTGCCTTGGTGACCCTCGGTTTCATTCTTTGACTCCAAGAGGACAGGAATCTGACATCCACATCATCAGCATCGAGTGGAGGCATAATTCTTGGCATGCAGTGCTGGAAAGATATCTCTGTGTAGTCCTTTTAGGCCCTTCCCTTCCCACCCAGTTGCTTTTCTGTCATAGTTAAACGCTAAGTTGGTTAAAATTATGCATGAGGTAAGTGTAACCCTCTCTGAGCAAGAGTTCAATGGTGCCATCTATATAAATAGCTCTGTTCCACCATTGTAGTCTGGGCAGTGAATGTGGGGGTGAGCTCTGGGTAAAGATGGTGTCAACATTTATAAAGAATATACGTGTCTCTGGGAACATAACTACTTCCTGGGGGGTCTCAAGTTTTGATCAGTTCCACCAGTGCTACCCCAACATGCAAGACAGGAGAGAAAGCACTTGCAGCAGATCTGTCCATGTGTAGACCAGGAGAAATCCCAGATACGGAATTCAATAGATTCCCACATGGGTGGAAATAAATGACGATCAAACTTCTATATTCTTCTTCACTTAATGCTTCAGACAAACAACAATTGTTCTCCTAAGGTTCTATAAAGATACCCTATTAGACAAACACACCATTTTGAAATGTTACTCTTTTAACACATAAATCTGAATTAGGCTTTACTCGATGGGGCACAACTTCTGAAGATTGAAATAGCATTGAACCATGTCAGAAAGAAAACGGTACCTGCTCCAACAGTGAAGGCAAGAAAACAGTATGTGGAATCTGAAGATGAATGTTAGGGATGTGGTTCGGTACTTACTGATTATTTTTACCTGCAAAATCATTTAAGCATCTCCATGTATCCATTATCTGTCTGATTATCTGACAAAACACATCTGATCCCAGGACTTCAAATGTATAAATTAGAAACGATACTGGTAATCATGAGAATCAAATTGAGAGGTATTTTTTAAATTATAAAATGTTATGCTTATTACTGATATTATTTCTTATATCTACTTCTGTTTACAACACATATCCATGTCTTCTTGCCTTCTGGTTAAACGCAAGTGAACAGGGAAATCAGAAATCAATTAACTAGTGAGTTTATTCCAGGTAAAAATTCACTCCAAGGTCAAAATCCACCCCAAACCTTCATTTGCCAAAGTTAGAAGAGTGAAAGAATATTATCCAATCTACTCATATTCTCAAATACTGATTTCCATGTGCACTTTTCTGAAAGACATTAATGAAAGGCTAATATATTCTTTATTTAGGAACAGACTTCTAGTCTTCTCTGCAGTCTGGGCCAGGAATGGCTAAGCTATAGCACTTTTTTTTTTTGCCTATTAGCTGTTTCAATAAATAAAGTTTTATTGGAACATAGCCATGTCCATCCATTGATATGTTGCCTATGTCTGCTGTCATGCTACCATCATAAAATTGAGTAGTTACAGCAGAGCCTTCATGGCCCACAAATCTAAAATATTCACTACCTAGCTTTTTTTTTTTTTTTAACTATATGCCTTTAAAAAAAAAAAAGTTTGGGGTTGGGGATTTAGCTCAGTGGCAGAGCGGTTGCCTAGCACACATAAGGCCCCAAGCTTGGTCCTCAGCCCTGAAAAAAAAATAAAAATAAGAAAAATTTTTTAAAAAAGTTTGCTGACATCAAGTCTAGACCCAAACAAGGAATTTAGACTTATCACACTACACTGAAGAGATAGGAAAAGAAGATAGGAGGAAGGAGGAGGAAGGCGGAGAAAGAGGAGGAGGAAGAGGAGGAAGAGGAGAAGGAGGAGGAGGAGAAGGAGGAGGAAGAGAAAGAATCTTCACCCAGTTGATGGTTTTAACCCAAACTATACAATGGCACATATTGGCTAATCTGAGTAGTTCTCCAGAATATTTGACACTTATTTGACAATAAGTGAACTGTATCAAATGAATACAGATAGATAATACAATATTAAGAAGGCAATAAGTGAACAGAGTTCCTGGGACACATCTCTCATAGAAACATTCCCCAAAAGATCATTTTGATAACTTTAATGCCTCAAAGCTACTGTGCAGGAAACAGGAAATATTTTGCATTGTGTGTCATTTGAATCACTATAAGGTAGCAGCATTTTCATTCATTTAAGCCAGTAGTTGAAATGGATTTAAAATGTAGCCATATCTCTGAACCCTGATAATCAGAAATTAGCGCATTTGCAAACAGAAAAAAACTGTCTGAAAATGAGCAGAAAGGACATCCTCACAAAGACAAACAATGGGGTTTGTGTTTACAGCCCTACAGAAATCATTTAAGTATTTGTATAAATTTCAGTAATAGAAAACTAATTATTAAATATTTTATTTCCTATGGCAAACAAATTTCGAGCTCAATATAGCCTTTCTAGCAATGCAGAAACATCTCAAGGGTGCCTGATGAATTCCTCACTTTTATTACCTTCCTTATTCTTTCCCCTCTTCTCTTCCTCTCCCTTCCCTCTCCTCTTCCTCCTTCCTTCCTCTCCCCTTCCTTTTCCTTTCCAAGCGAAATAGAACTACAAAGCATATAAATTGTAATATACTTTTGTTCTAGTCTAACTACATACCACTGTTACTCTTTCATGGAGATATATGTGTATACACACACACATATAACCTACTTTATTTTTGTTAAATTACTTTGAATCTAGAATTTATTTATTTACATTTAGTTTTTCCAAATTTTTCTCTATGTGATTTATTTCTAACATGCAACATTTAAAAAGCAATGCAATTCTTACTAGCATTTATTGGTTTTGAATTGAATAAGGTGGGTTCATGTTTGTTCCCTCTACATACTTTGTCTCCCTTGGTGTCTGGCAGGCCACGTTTCTGCTTATGGTTCACAAAGCACCCTATATTGTTGGCAAACTGTACATGGTACGTCCCTAGGGACATGCAAGGCACACCTTTCAGAATCCAGGTTGCCTTCTCTGACAAAGCTCAGGCTGGAGGAAACAGGACTGGGAAAACCCAGCAACTCTGATGGCCTTTCGTTAGTTTATGAGCTTCCATGTGCTGGTTTCACAGGAAAAGATCAAAACTTCTGAGGAAAATGAGAGTTCCGTGGGTCTCTAAGATCAGTAGGCTTTGCAACAAATATTTGCAAATGAATCTTAAACAGAGCCATGAAATTTGGTCGATTTAGGACATCTTCATTATAAAACCGGAGAAAAACCATATCACTCTCTTTCCTCCCCCTCTCCACTGAACTCCCCACAGAGAGACCACAGGAGGTTCATTTTAAGGTCTGATGAATGGTTCAGAAGGTCTGAAGTAGATTACAATGAGAGTTTACTCATTTGAATTCTATATTTGAACTCCAGGCTCACCCAATTTGCCATGGTTTCTTTTTTTCCTTAAAGAAAAAAAAAGTCAGTTGCTTGATATATAAAAGAGCAAAGCAAAATTCTCTCCAGACAGTAAATAATATCTTTAAAAGAGAAAACCAAAAACTTCATAGAATCTCAGGATCCCTTATCCAGAGACCATGTGCAGAGGGTCATTTCCAGCGAAGTCACAGGAAACCTGGGACCCAGAACAATCCAGTTTGGCTGAGGCCACCATTTTTAGTCTCACCTTGTCTTTTGCATTACACTGAGATCCTCTCCTCTCACATACTTAAAATGAATTTAATCGAATGCTATTTTAACTAATATGATCTAGTTCTGATCTTTCAAAGGCCACGTGAACATTGTGGAACCAGAGTTGGCTGTCCCTGGAGCAAAGGTACAATTCAGAATCACCCCAGATCTCTCCTTCTTAAGGCCTTTCCATGCCCCTTAGTTAACTGAAAACAGCTATGCAGTGGCCACCAGTCATAAGATGAAAAGTGTGGTTGGAAAGAATCTTTGATATTGGCTGTCAACAGAATGTGTCAAGATAGACATGATTTTTTTTTTTAATTAAGGAGTGAAACATCCCAAATGATCTGACACATTCTTATCAAAACCATTTAACTCAGGGTAGAAGAGTAGTAGCTACAGCCACACTGTCAATTCTATACCAGTTCCTTTAGAAATTCATAATCCTCCATCCCCATCACACAAAGAAAGCAAAAAAGTGGCTCTGAAACTGCCCTTTGGGGTAATTGGCCAGAAAGAGACCAGAAAAGACTGCCGACTCTGGATAATTTCACCCACATCTTAATACAATTCAAATTGTCTTGATTGTATTAAGATGCAATGGTTTTCATGCTTTTATTTTCAATGCTTTGTGGATCTTAAAAAGCCTTTTTTTTTTCTTTGTCCATTTGGTTCATCTGTTTGGTTGTTCTCGGTGCTTCTAAATGTCACAGGCCCTGCATCGTTGCACTGTCTTTTCCTTGGGGACAACCAGGCAGATGTGCCAACACAGGCCTGCCTCCTAAGCACAGTCACAGACAGCAGGACAGGCATGGACAGACAGGCTGCCCTGGGAGCGGCCCCACCTCTCCCGCAATGGGGTCCCTGCCCTGGTAGAACCAGAATCCAAGGAAGATGTGGAGCAGAGACACCTGGGAAGAGAGCTCTGCTCCTGACATCCGATCTGAGGTCCTAAGTGTGAAAATCATCTCCACCAGGAATCTGCAGTTTGGAGAGTGAATGTAAATTTGAATTTTCCTCTTTATGAGTGTGATTGTCTGTCATGAGCCATTAAGTGCATGTGTAGTGATACTTTGTTGTGGATTTAATCTTCATTTCCCAAGGGATGTTGAATACCTCTTCATGTATGTAATTGCCCTCTGCATATCCTCTTTTGTAAACTTTTTCTTCATGGCTTTCTTCCATTTTCCAGTTAGACTGCTTGTTTTTACTATTGAGTTTGGAGAACAGCTTCTAGATTCCACAATTGTGCTTTTCCAGATACAGAGTTTGCCGATATTTTGCCCCAGTCGGTGACTGTCTTCTCATCCTGTTAGCACAGTGTTTCATTGAGCTAAACTTTTGTTTGAATTTTTAAAAGAATTTTATCAAATTTTCCTTTCATGGATTGTAATTTTGGTGTCAACGTAAGCATTCTTTGCTCGCACCACATCCTGAAGATTCTCTCCTTTGTTTTTTTCCAGAGAGTTTCATATTGTACTTTTTTTTTTCTTCATTTAAGTCTTTGATCCATTTGAGTTAAAGTTTGTAGGTTTAGGTCAAGGTTAATTTTTTGTTTGTTTGTATTCCTTTCTTGTGGGTTTGTTTTCACCTATAGATGTCAATTGCTGCTGTGCCATTTGTTGGAAAGGATATCCTTCCTCGATTGAATGGTTTTGCACCTTTGTCAAGAAACCATTCGGCATATGGGTGTGGGTGCTGGGTCTGTATTCTCTGTTTTTTCCCATTGATCTATTCATGTAATCCTCCACCAATGCTACATTCACTTGATTACGGTAACCATATAATAGGCCTCAACATTGAATGCTTTTTGTTATTATTGTTTTGCTTTTTTACTCTTTTTATTCTTGTTTTTCAAGATAATTTCTAAGGCCTGCATCTTTCTGTGTCAAGTTTACAATACTCTTATCTATATTTACAGAAACTTTTAGGATTCGGGTAGTAATTGCATTAAGCCTACAGATCGATTTGAAGAGAACTGATGTCTTTACAATATTGAGTCTTTCCATCCATAAACATGGTAAGTCACTCCATTTATTTAGACCTTCTTTGATTTTTTTTATGAGCATTTTGTAATTTTTAGAATATACAATATACAGCCTGTTCATGTTTCGTTTATTTCTTTGGAGCAACTAAAAATGGCACTGTGTTTTTAATTTTGGTTTCTATGTGTTCACTGTTAATACAGGTTGCATGTTCCTAATGCAAAAATGTGAAAGTCCAGATGCTTCAAAATTGGAAACTTTGAGATTTGGGAACATTTAGGATTTCAAATCATCAGCTTAAAGATGCTCAACCAACAACTGATGTAAATATTCTAAAATCTGAAAAACTCCAAAATCTGAAATTTTCCAGTCCCAAGCATTTCATATAAAGGATATTCAACCTGAATATCAAAATGTGATTGGATTTTCTGTGTTGATCTTATATATAAGACTTTGTTGAACTTTCTTATCAGTTCTTAGATTTATTTTGTAGGTCCTTTCAAATTTTCAACATATATAATCACGTCATCTGAAAATAGTTTTATTTCTTCTTTTTTGAACTGTACACCTTTTATTTCTTTCCCTAGCATGTTGAACAAGAGTGTGAGTGTAACACCCTTACCTGTTCCCAATTGTAAGAGATAACGTTTTCAAACTTTTACCAAGTTTGATGTTAGATGTAAGTTTTTGTAGGTCTTTATCACTTTTAGAATATTAGTGTCAATTCCTACTTAGAATTGTTTTTTTCTTATTATGAATGCATGAATGTGTGTTAGATTTTTATCAAATTTTTTTTCTGAGTCAAATGATACCATCATATAATTTTTCATCTTAGGCCTGTTGATTTGGTGAATTACATTGATTGGACAGTGATGTTGAACTGGCCTTAGATATCTGGAATAACTTTTACAGGTGATGGTGTATTATCCTTTATGTACATTGTAGGATTTGATTTGATAAAATTATATTAAGGATTCTTGCATGTAAGTTCATAAGGAACACTGGTAAGTAGCTTTCTTTTTCTGTACCATATTTGGTTATATCAGGGAAACACAGGTCATAAAATGATGTAGGGGGAGTTCCCGGCTCTTCTATTTTTCTGTAATATAGTGTATAAAGCTGGTATTAATTTTTCTTAAAAAGTATGGTAGAAATCTCCAGTGAAACCATCTGGGCCTAGAAATTTGGTGGGAGGAGGAGCTTTAAAATGATGAATTAAGTTCATTTTAATGGTTATAAAACTGTTTCAGTTATCTGTTTCATCTTGGTTTGATGTTGGTAGCTTTTGTTTGGTCTTTGAGGATTTGGATCATTTCT
>PVKS010056524.1:0-10231 GCA_004027875.1 Aplodontia rufa
TTGATCAGTTAACCTGGTTTCCCTTATTTTGTAATTAATGATAATTACTGGTATTTAGAAGGGCTTAATATATTCTAAGTATTATTCTCAGTAATGGATAGGTTTTATTCATGTAATTTTTTAGTACTGGGAATTGAACTCAGGGCCTTGGACATGCTAGGCAAGCTATATGCCCAGCACCCTGCTACCGCTTTTTTTTTAATTGAGGCATTATCTCACTAAATTGTGCAGGCTGTCTTTAAACTTGCTATCCTCCTGCCTCAACTCCTGAGTAACTGAGATTTCTGCATGTGCCACCATGCCTAGCTTACTCGTGTAATCTTTATAATAACCCCGTAAGGAAGTACTATTAACCCCATTTTGCAGATGGAGAACCTGAGGGACAGAAAATCTAACTTATCCAAAGTCACAGAGTAAATAAATAATTAAGTCAGGGTATAAGTTGGGTTTCTAAATCCAGATCATGAGTGCGATAGTTAGATTTTCTTGAAATCATGATATCAATATCAACTCTCCCATGTTTGAAAACTTATACTAACAAAAAATTAAATTTATTTTTCCTCCCAATTAACACTTTGGAGCAGCATAGAAAATAAGGCAGAAATTAACTGTCAAGTTGTTGATTTTTCGCCATTTATTCTGAAGAAAAAGCTAGTAGAAAAACTATTGGCTAAAAATAAATATAGATGTTATTGGTGGATTTGCATTGCCTGGGTTCCTCACTGTCACTGTTTCCTCTCTCCCACCGTACCTTTCCTTTAGCATGAATAATGAAGGGCTGTTACTCTCCCCCTATAACTACTGAGTCATTTAACAGATTAAAGACAAGTACAATGCATCAATTTAAAAAAAATTTTTAGTACCAGGGATTGAACCCCGGGATGCTTTGCTACTGAGCTACCTCCCCAGCCCTTTTTATTTTTTTATCTTGAGACACGGTCTTACTAAGTTATTGAAGGTCTCGCTAAACTACTGAGTCTGGCCTCAAACTTAAATCCTGTGTCTCTGCTCCTAAGTTGCGCGTGTTATAGGCTTGTGCCACCATGTTCAACTTTTTAAGTGGTCAAAATAGCAATGTCCATTCATCCTGTCACCAGGCATTGACAGCAGTCCATCTTATCTGAAGAAATTGGGAAATTAATCTCCAAAACCAAATACTTCTTCTGTCTTGATATTTTTCTAATGATTAGACTGGGGTTGTAGATTTTTAGGTGGAAGGCCACAGAGGTAAAGTGCTTTTCCATCACATGTCAAGTATACATGCTAACCCTGTGAATTATGACTGTTGGTGTTGACCTTGATCACCTGGCTAAAGTAGTGTTTGTCAGGTTTCTCCACTGTAAAGTTACTCATTTTCTTCCATTCCATTCCATGCTGTTGGGTTTTTTGTTGTTGTTGTTTGTTTGTTTGTTTTTTTTAGCTAGAAGTCACCATGTTTACACTTAAGGAATTATGCTTCCACTGTGTTAGAACAGGGCATCTACATAATTTATTTAGAATTCTACTGCAGAAGATTTGTTTCTTGTTCCTCATTTATTTATTCAGTCATTTATTTCATGACTCAGAGATTTTTTTTTTTTTTTAAGAGAGGACAGTAAGAGAGAGAGAAAGAGAGAATCAGTTTTAATTTAGTTTTTCATATGGCTGTCATTGCACCATTTCATTGTGTTTGTGGTGCTGGGGTAAGAATCTGCAACCGTGTGCATGCCAGGCAAGTGCTATAACTGCTGAGCTACCACTTCAGCCCCATAGATATTTATTTTAAACTTTGAATTACAATTCAGTCCTATTCTGTGTATTTTCTTGTTTCAGTTTGACTACTGGGAACACTTTTAATTGACTCTGATGCCTTTTTACATACTTGATTTTTGGTTTTGTTTCTGTTTTCAGCGCTTCCTTAATTTATGGCACTATGAGATGCGCCAGCCTTGTTTTACATGTTACCTGTCCAAATGCTGTAATCAGCCATTTCTCCAAGGAGTCCTGTTTCCTCTTATTGGAGAGGATGGTATTAGAAACCAAGTTGTGGGCATGAGAGATGCTTATTGCTACTGGAATAGTCAGGGTTTTGTTTGTTTGGTGGTACTGGGGAGATAGGGTCTCAATTGCCCTGGCTGGCCTCAAACTTGCAGACCTCCTACCTTGGCTTCCCAGGTTACTGGGATTATAGAAGTGTGCCACCCCACCTGATTTGGTGTCATTTCTTTGAGATTTGGTTAGCAGAAAAAGAAAGAAATGTGTGTCTGCTAACCCATGTAAGTACTCATACGTAAAAATATTTCTGTATGTAATAATCTGTATCTATGTAAAATTAATCATGAGTTCTTACTGAATTCTGTAACTTTAAAGGTTTTTTGTTTTGAGAGGGACAGTGAGAGAGAAAGAGAAATTTTTTATTTACTTTTTCATTTAGGCTTTCTTTGCTCAAAGACTTTGTTGTGTATGTGGCACTGGGGTTTGAACTTGCGTACTTGTGCATGCTGGACAAGTGCCGTAACCGCTGAGTTACCACTCCAGCCCCTGAATTCTGTAGCTTTAATCCATTATCACATTATTCCAGACTCCATCTCTTGTTGCTGTATATCTCCACTCCAAATATGAGAAATCTTGATCCAGAGATTTTTTTATTACTTTGATTTACTAAGCTCCTTGTGGGCAGATTTTTTTCATTTTGTACATTGATGAAGCTTAAGCACATGGAACAGTACTTGCACTCAGTAAGTATTTGATTAATAAATGAGTGAATGAACAACACCCTTAGACAATCAATTTTAACCAGATTCTACTAGGTCCCAAAGGATAGGAATTGGAAGAGTTTTTGGTCAGATGTGTTGGTCACATATTGAGAGTAAATTTTAGGACTCCATCCCACTATCAGCCTCTACCAGAAAATAGTAGGTTTGCCCCTCATTTCTAGTACATGCAAGAAAATTATGTATTAAGTATCATCTATATGCCAGGTGTCTTGCTAGGTGCTGGAGGTAATAAAACAATGAGATGCTGCTTATAGCCTAGTAAAGGAAGAAAGAAAGCAAACAGTTACATAAATAAGATTGAAAAAGGCTCTGAAAGAAAAATAAAGATAGATTGCTCTGATTGGGAAAACAAGGACTAGAAGGGTCCAAGAATCTCTGAGGACAAGAGACATGCTGGGAGAAGCAGCCATCATGCCAGGAGGGCTCGAGGGGAGGACAGTCCAGACAGAACAGTATTGCAAAGTTCCTTGATTGAAGACCTTGTCTTGTTTTGAGTAACCCAGAGAAAGCCAGAGTAAGAAAGAGTGAAGTGTCATAAAACTAGGAAAGTGGGTAGAAACTAAATTGTGCACAAACTTTTTTATGCCATTACTCCTTAGGTTAACCTTCTAACCTTGGGACTGTATCACTTAATTCTGCTGTGCCACTCACCAGTCTATAACTATGATCTTTCGATCAAAGCTGTATCTAGGGGGCTGGAGCAGTAGCTCAGCGGTTACAGCGCTTGCCTGGCATGCGCAAGTACGCGAGTTCAAACCCTAGCACCACGTACACAACAAAGCCTCAGAGCAACGAAAACCATTTGAAAAACTAAATAAAAATTGATTCTGTCTTTCTCTCTCACTGTCCCCTCTTTCTTTTAAAAAAAAAAAAACCATCTATATGTTGACTATATTGAGTTGACCTAATGGGGCGTGGTTCTTATAAGCTTTGTCTATCTATGATTTTGTAGCTCCAGTGTGATAGCAGGAGGGAGGACTACCCAAATATTCCCAATACAGTTGGCCCTGCCATTAGCATTTAGAGTTCTAACAGCCTTTAGGTATATAATAATGAGAAGCTACCACTTGAATTTTTTTTTAAGAGAGAGAAAGAATCAGTTTTATTCAGTTTCCCGTATGTGTTGCTTTTGTTGCCCTTCATTGTGTACATGGTGCTGGGGTTTGAACCTGGATCCTCGTGCATGCCAGGCAAACACCGTAACCACTGAGTCACTGCTCCAGCCCCACTTGAATTTTTGATTCTCTGAGTTTGTACTTTTTTGTGTTTTTGGTTTTTTGGAGGAGATGTTTTTGTTTTTGTGCCATGGTTTAAACCCAGGGATGTTTAGCTACTGAGCCACAATCCCTAGCCTTTTTTTTTCTTTCTTTCTTTCTTTCTTTTTTTTAAGAGAGAGAGAAAGAGGGTGCTGGAGTGGTGGCTCAGCTGTTACGGTGCTTGCCTGGCATGTGTATGTACAAGGGTTCGTACCCCAGCACCATGTATACAACACAGTGTTGGAGCGACAAAAGCAACATGAAAAACTAAATAAAATTTTCTCTTCTCTCTCTCTCTCTCTCTCACTCTCTCTCACTGTCCCTTTATCTAAAAAAAGAGAAAGAATGTGAGAGAAAGGAAGAGATAATCAATTTTATTTTTTCATCTGGTTTTTGTTTCTTCAACACTTAGTTATGGATGTGTACCTGGGGATTGAACCCAGGTCCTCACACATGCCACACAAGCTCTACTGCTAAGCCACCTCTCCATCCACTCCAGTTCTATTTTTTGTTTTGAGGTAGAGTCTCCCTAAATTGCTTAGGGCCTAAGTTGCTGTGTCTGGCTTTGAACTTGAGATCCTCCTGCTCAGCCTCCCGACCCGTCCTGGCTAAGTTTGTACTTTTTGTTACATATTTTGTTGTTCCTGCTTTTGTTTTTTGAACCCTATTGTTTTGGAGAACACTAGCATATTTTTAAAAATCTATCTGTATCTGCAGGGTAATCAGTACATTTTTTTAAATTCCTGGGTTTTTAGTCATTGTTATATGTGGGATAGGACATACAATAGTTATGTGCATTTTTAGATGAGCTTAATGTGGGTTTAGTGATAGTTACAGAACCTAATGAGTATTACTTAATTATTAACTTTGTTCACTATAATTTAAACTCCATGGGGTCAGGGACTTTGTCTTGCTAATTCCTTAGTGGCCTGAATGGTTTCTAGCAAATAGTAGACCCTGATATACTTACTGTTTGGCTGAATGAATGAATGAATGACACATTAGAAATTATTTAGTTGAGTTAGAGAAAAAAATGTTATTGATCCCTATGAATTTTCTAGGTCAGCAGGTCAAGATCCCCTAAGTCCTTATTGCTGAGATAAATAATCAAATTGTTAAGATTCTCAGCAAGAATAATAGAGTACATGGTCAGTTGCTTGTAATGTCTACGTTTTCACCACCAGCCCATTTATTAAGTGGTCTGAAGACTTAAATTTCTAAAACCACTTGTTAGAGTTCGTTTCCCTCATGCGTATTTCAGATATAATTAGTTGCACCTTCAATTATTCATAAATTATTGAGAAGTTTGAACAGAATTAAAGATCAATATGAGAACAAGAGGAGTACACGCCAGACCCAGGGCCAAAGGAAAATTGAGCTAAAATGGACTTTGCTGGGAGAGAGTAAGAAGACCTTTGTTTTCTCCACCTTAAGTCATCTGTATTCAGTTTGCTTTATTGCAAACCTCCTAGGATAATGTCTTGGTAATAGAATCTGGAAACTGGTCAAAAATCTTTTTCCACAAAAACAATTAAAACTTCTTATGGAACCATCTTCCCTATGAACTATCATTTTTTTGGTACTTCATCTTAGGCAAAAGAATGGGGTAAGCCACAGTAGATAAGTAAATACCATTTGTAAAGTTATAAAATTTATTTAATTTAGTTGTTGTGTTTAAGCAAGTAAGTTCTTGGGGCTGGAATGGTGGCTTAGCAGTAAAGCATTTGCCTGGCATGTGCAAGGACCTGGGTTCAAACCCTAGCACCACATACACAACTAAGTGTTGGAAAAACAAAAACCAGATAAAAAGATAAATAAAATTGATTCTTTCTCCCTCCCTCTCTCTTGCCCTTCTTCCCTCTCCCCCTCTCTTCAAAAAAGGAAGAAAGCCTTTAAGAGTTCATTACCCCTAGGGCCTGTTGAAAATAAGTCACCTTGGATAGGCAGGAAATTTTTGGCTCAGTCAGTAACTAAGGAAAGAGCACTGGATGAAGATTGGGAGAACCATGTTTTCGTCTTGGTTATTTGCCACTAGCTTTGTGACTCTGGACAACTTACTTTAACTGTTGTTTTTTATTTATTTATTTATTTATTTATTTTGTCCCAGGGTCTCTTGAAAGCTGGGTTTTCTGCAGTAATAGTACTGTCTGTCTTATAGACTGTCTTCTAAGCAGAGAACCCCTAGGGATGGGGATGAAACTTCTCTAATTTTGACCATTATGCTTTCTGTGGCTTTTTTTTTCTTCCTCTAGTTCTGTTCTTAATGGGGTAGGTAATCGGTTCTACCCAATGGTGGACCCTTAAGGTACAGATGACTTAAGGAGAAACCAGGTGTGAGTGTTTAAGATAAATGAGAAAGAACAGTTCAAAATTGTTGCCTCTTATCAGTTCCATTACTTTGTCCCTGTGGTATTTACTAGTCGCTAAGGGATTCTAAAACACTGATTAAATCTGCTTGAAGAATGTAAGACTTAATCCAAATTCCTTCTTAAGACAGCCAGCCCTAGTAGCTTACCAAGTACATTTCACCTGACTAGAATATATTTATTTTAAATTTTTGCATGTTCATTGATAGTCTCTAAATGCCAGATCATGGTGCTTTTTGATCCTCATTAATAATCCATTATTTGAGTAGAACCCAAGAAGTAATTTCCAAGCACTTTAGAATTTAAAGAACCAACCTTGTTTCTCAGAATAATTGTCTTGCATTTGGAAGGGCATAATTTGAGGCAAGTGACAGTAAATGGTAATATCATAGTGAAGGATTTAACTGAGGTCACATTGCAGATGAGTCCTTCTTCAGTTTCTAAAGAAGGTAAAGTAGAATGATGTGGGTTAGTTCTGATTTTATTGGTATCCTTAGTATGAGCTGTGAAATGTATATGTATCCTTCTAGGACTTTAGTAGGAAGAGTTGAAGACTCGAGTTGAAAGAGAAAGACGTTTGAAGTGTTTTGTTTCTAATCAAGTCTAAATTGAGGTATGACATGCAAAAAAGCAAAATGAGCATTTGTTTCCTTTGTTAATTAAGTTCCTTATCTTCTTGTAGATGTGTTCACTTAAGACTATGTATTTTTAATGTCTTCTAGACTTACGTGCTGTCTTTAACTATTATCTCTTCACTCTCTATCCTGTAGCTTCAAGCACAAATGCCAGCCTGATATCCACTTCATCCACAATTGCCAATATTCCAGCAGCAGCAGTTGCCAGCATCTCAAACCAGGTACAGTATCACTTTTGTTCATCCCTTTTGATGTGGTTCGTCTGGCTTGCTCTTCCGCTCTTCTCTCCCTGGTCAGTATGCCCATCTAAGAAAAAGCCATGAATAATATGGGCTATGAAGTCCTTTTTCTGGATGCCCTCAGAACTGAAACCTAGATGGCTTCTTAGGCTGCCATCAGTTTTTCTTGTTCTCTACTAAACCTCTCAAAAATACGGTTATATTTGCTGCTATATCTATCATATGTGTCCTTTTTTTTTTTTTTTTTAAGAGAGGAACAGAGAGAGACAGTTTTATTTAGTTTTTCATATGACTTTCATTGCTCCGACACTGCATTGTGTACGTGGTGCTAGGGTTTGAACCTACGTCCTCGCCCATGCCAGGCAAGTGCCATAACCACTGAACCACCACTTCAGCCCATATCGTATGTATCTTTACCTTCTATTCTTCCCCCACTAGTATGTAAGCTCCTTGAAGAGTGGGATTTTGTTTGCTTATATATTCCCCAAGCCTATAAGAGATACTCCATAAACCTTCATGGAATAAATAAATCTTACTTACTTACTTGTTTATATATAGAAAGAGGAACATCGAGAGAGAGAAAAGAATCAATTTAGTTTTTCGTGTGGCTTTACCAACACTTCATGTGTACAAACACATGTCCTTGCACATGCCAGGCAAGCGCTGTAACCACTGAGCAATCACTCCAGCCCCTTAGCTCCACTTTTTTTTTTTTTTTTTAAGAGAGGATACTGAAAAAGAGAGGAAGAAAGAATCAATTTTATTTAGTTTTTCATGTGGCCTTCATTTCTCAGACTTGAGACTTCATTGGTGTTGGGATTTGAACTCGTGTACTGGTGCATGCCAGTCAAGTGCCATAACCACTGAGCCTCTGCTCCAGCCCCTCTTACCTCCACTTTTAACCACTTATTTCTTGTGAATTCTTTGTGGTCTGGTCTTGATCACTGTTAACATTAACTCTGCTTTAAAAAGATCACTGGTATTGTCAGTATTTTAGAGTTGCTGTGTGTGTGTGTTGTTTTTCTCTGTAGCAGTGTTATCACTTCTATCTGTGAATCTTTCTCTGGCCACAGTTAACTCTTCTGGTTCATTTTCTGTGTTTCACTGTCCTTGCATTTGTTTTTTCTTTGAGTCTATGGATGTTTATTGAGTTCCTAACTTTGTACCTAGCACTTTCATGGAATTTTCATATCTCTCTCTCTCTTTCTCTCTCTCTCTTTTTTCCAAAATTTCATGTGTGCTGGGCAAGAATTCTGCCACTGAACTGCATCTCCAGGCATTCACATTTTTCATTTTGCTCCTGTCTTCTAATATGGACCATCTGTATTTAGCTTTCTTCATTTAGTAATTTCCCCAGGAATCTTTAACCACATTCACAATGTCCATTGGAAGATTCTTGACCACATGATGTTTACAGGCTTCCAGCGGTGGATGCTTTTTCTTTAATGTCCTGATATTTCCCTAAGTTTGGCATAGTTAGAACCAGACCTTTGCTCTAACCTTTCTCATGTCTGCCTTTCTTTGAGAGGTGTAACCACTTTTCCCTATGATTTCTGAATTCTTGTCAGTGGCACCATTTTTTTCCTTAATAAAACAAACCAAACCAGTCAATTTTCATTTTTTTCCCTACCCTTCCCAATCCAGCCATTTCTCAAACTCCCGTTTTATTTTTGCTATCGTTCATTTCTGTTACTTTGGTTTTGTTCCCCTTCTCTAGACCTGGTGTTGGTCCATTCTCTAAAACACTGTCTCATTAAATGTTTTGTAGATGCCACATTTTATGAAATTACTCACATGCTCAGAATCTTTTCTTGTGTTTACTGTTCTTTTAAGTTTGGGAATGCCCATTTTTTGATTCATATAAGCTATATACTGTTGTCTAAAGAATCTAAGTCATAACCAGGCACAGTGGCACAGGCCTGTAATTCCAGAGACTGATGTAGGAGGGAAAAAAAAAAAAAAAGAATGGTCAACTGGTGAATTCCTGCTTGTCACTAACATCATTGTCAGTGGAAGTTTTTGAAGGTATGTCATAGTGTTTTATTTTAGAGCTGTATGATAATTAACATCAACAAGCTACACAAATTTAAATTGTACTGTTTAATCAGTTTTGGCGAACATGTGCTTGTGAAATGAGCAAAAGTTTCCTCCCGATATTTTAGGGAAACTTCATTTTTAAAGAAAACTTTAAAAAAAGGTCATAAGTTTTTAAACTAGGAAACTTTAATGTGGGATATGTACATACTTTTTTAAAGTTCATTTGTTCTTAGAAGCACTACCATTTAATACAGTGTTAAAAAGTAGAAGTTTTCCTTTAAAAATTCTATGCAGGGCTGGAGCGGTGGCTCAGCGGTTTCGGCCCTTGCCTGACAAGCACGAGGACCCGGGTTCAAACCCCAGCACCATATACACAACTAAGTGTTGGAGCAACTAAAGCCATGTGAAAAATTAAATAAAGTTGTTTCTCTCTTTCTCTGTCTTGCTCACTATCCCTCTCTCTTTAAAAAAAAAATAAAAAATAAATAAAAATTCTATGCAGAAATTCAGTACATAAAATTGGGGGGTGGTTAGAGTAGAAAGAAGGGATTGTTTATATGTGTATAAGTATACACAGGAGCTTTCCTTCTCTGCCTTCCTCATTCCAAACACAGCTCCTATGCATTTCCCCTGGTCTCACATATCTACAGAATGTATTTTGAAACGTTTTTATTGGAGAGACCACTAGATAGGTAAATAAGAAATCAAATTAATGTTTTAGGAAAATAAGAGGGATTTAAAAAGCCCTTTGGGTTGAAATTATGGGTTTTTTGTTTGTTTTGTTTTGTTCTATGGTACCAGGGATTGAACCTAGGGGAATATAACCATTGAGCCACACCTCCAGCAGCCCCTCCCCCCCCTTTTTTTAAAGCGAGAAGGACAGTGAGAGAGACAGAATCAATTTTTATTGAGTTTTTCACATAGCTTTTGTTGCTCTGACAC
>PVKS010063077.1:0-10788 GCA_004027875.1 Aplodontia rufa
AAGATTCTGTTTATAAAGCTGGGACAATGGAAAGAATATTAGGCAATCCTGGTGATATTAATGATGAATAAGTGATTCTGAAAGATAAAAGCATGTATGTATGAGAAATGATAAAAATCATTAACAATAAAGACGATTAGTAATGAGATCAACATGAAACAGAATAGGGTGATCCGGACAGTTAGAAGAGGTAGGAAGAATGAGAAAAGGCTTGTAGTAACCCCCTCATCCATGAAGGATACCTTCCAAGACTTCCAATGGATTCCTGAAGCTGCAGATAGAACCAAACCCTACGTGTACTGTTTTTTCCTATATGCCCTGAAACACTGCCACAGAGCACAAGAGTTAATCTGTCCTTTCATATTATAAGACCTGGAGCCTCCTTTGCATCATGATTCTTGCTCCCTGTAGTCATTATTAAGTAAAATAAGGATTAAACAGAACACACATACTGTAATAGCACAACAATACATCAGATCAAGGTATTGTCTAAGAGATTAATGGATAGGTAGTATACATAGCATGGATACACTGGACAAAGGAATGATTAGCACACTGGGTGGGACAGAACAGAATGGGTATATAAAGACTTTTCAAAGAAATAATGACAGAAAAGTTCCAAATCCTAGAGAAAGTCACAAATATCCAGGCAGGAGATCAAAGGTCATCAATTAGGTAAACGCAACCAAACCCAACCTATGGACTACTATAATAAAGGTCACAAGTGTGAAAGATAAAACAGAAGATTCTCAAAGCAGTAAAAGAAAAGAAACACCAAAATGTATGAGTGTATCCCAATTTGCCTGACATCTGACTTCTCAGATGAAATCTCACAAGCCAGGAGAAAGTGGCCTGAGATTTTCACAGTATTGGGCAAAAAAGTAACTGCATAGTAAGAATACTGTTCCCCACAATTATAATATAGAAATGAAGAAGAGATAGACATTATGAAACAAAAGCTAAGAGACAATATTGCCTCCAGACCTCTTATGAAAAATGATAAAGGTAGTTCTTCAAACTGAGAAAAAAACAAGTTAATAACTAAAAAGACATCATCAGTTACAAAACTTACTTGTGAGTATAAAAATTAAGAATGTTCTAATATCTTAAACACAGTGCATAAACAATTCATATGTTTATTATACAGACTAAAACACCTGTATATTGAGGTGTAATAAAACAAAATAAGAACTACATTAATATGTTAAGAGTAGGTAATATAGAACGATGTAAAATAGATTATCAAAAAATCAAAACATGGGGAAGAATGAGGTGCAAGGTTATTATTTTATTAGGATATTTTCTCTTGTGTTCTTTTCTGATCTTATCTTTTTGTCTGCTTCAATTTTTTGGCTATTTGGTTTTTGTTCTTTGCTTTTTAAGATGAGGTTTCAGTATATTGTCCAGCCTGGTCTCAAACTCATAGGCTCAAGCAGGGGACCCTCCTGCCTTCTCCCACCAAGTAGTTGGAACTATGTACAATGTATACCACCATACCCAACTCCTGTTCATATTTCTATGATCATGTTAAGTTGCTATAATTTCAAAATAACTTGTTATAATCAAAATATTTTTAAAACCTCATGGTAACTGTTAGGTAGAACCTGACTTATGCAACACCATTTTGAGACATTTCCTCCATCTTAGAATGAGTCACCTCTTGGTCACTTCCCACCCACCTATCCCTTACCCCCTTATACCCCTTTATACTCTACATTCGTGCAAAGGAACACTAAACACTCCCATCATCATGAGAAAGGACTCTTCACTGAAACTCCCTAGCACTGACCTAATCCCCTCTTCCCCGACTCTCCCTATATCTATCCCAGGCTGTAAGCAGAAGAGGGGTCCCAGCCTCCACTCCACTGGGCCTCTGCTCAACAGGTTTCTTCCCAATAAAACTGTGTTACTGTGAGTCTTTCTCTTTTTATCCTTTATTTCCTTTATTTGCTTCTTTCCTCACATTTTGGTGCTGAAACCCAAGATCAATGTTCTGAGATTCCCACAAGCAGTGGCCTCTCAGGCCCTTCCCTTGACCTGAACCTGGTCTGTCTGTCTCTTTCTTTCTATCACTTCTCTCTCTTTCCTGTAGCTCCTGTAAGGACCATTCACATTGCAGGACACAACATCCACCACCAGCCATCACTTATTGGGTGAATGACCCCCTCTGACTCGCCTGGATTCACTGGAATCCCTGCCACAGTTTCTCTCTCCAGGGATACTGTTCCCGAGAGGATACTGTTCTTTGCCCAAAATCCTAGCACTAGGTGAGAGAAACCCCCAACTACCGCTGGGTGGGTTGACAACTTGCCTTCTTCGGGAACACGCATTGATTGCCAGTCATTCCTTTGGTTATTCCAAGAATGACCACAGAGAAACCAAACTCTTGTGGGGATGCCCCTTGATTTTGGTCTTTCTCTCCACTAGAGTTCCTGGGGACACCCCTCAGTCCATTTCATCCAACATGGGCCAAGCCTCATAAACTAGACAATAACAGTCACTGGCCTGAAAATGGCACTTTTGACTCCCAAATTCTTAGAGATCTTGAAAACTCTCTCTACCGCAATGGTAAATGGTTTGAGGTTCCTTAAATTCAGGCCTTCTGGTTCCTCAGCTCCAGGCTTTCTCTCTGCCAAAACTGCTCAGCTTTTCACATTATTTTCCTCAGTGAAACACCCCTCCAAATATCTAGATCTCCCATTCCTCTGTTCCCTGAGCCTCTGATTTTTCACCCTGCCGAGGAAAGTCCTCTTTAGCCTCACAAACAAACTCCTCCTTACACCAATCCTCACCACCCTGACCCACTCCCTTGCCACCCAATCCCCATCCCCACTCCCTGGTGGGTCAGGCAAAGCAACCATCTGCTCCCTCTAAGGTCCTTCCTCTCTGTGAGGTAACAGAACCAGAAGGCATTATATGTGCCTGTGTCCCATTTTCCCTAAGTAACCTCACCCAGATAGAAAATCATTTAGACTCTTTTGCCTCAGACCCGACAACCTTTTGAAATGAATTCTTAAACATTACCCAGTTCTATAACCTCACCTGGCATGACATTCATGTCATTCGTTTCTCTTGTCTCTTTCCTGAGGATAAATTTCACATCTTATCAGCATCTGAGGCCCACGCAGATGCCCTCCACTGCCAATAACTCCATTGGCACCACAGCAGTTCCCTGCACAGACTCTAAATAGAATAATCAAATCAATTTTCCTGATAGAGACAAGCTAGGTCACTATATTACCTGTATCTTGGCAGGAATGGAAAAAGTTGCCTTAAAGGTGGCCAACTATGAAAAAAATTATATAACCCAAGGCAGCAACTACAACTCTGCTCTCTTTCTCTCCTGCCTCTCGGAGGCCATGATTAAATACAATAACCTTAACCCTAACTCAGATGATGGCAGACTTTACCATCATTACATTTCATCTCCCAATATGCTCCAGATATTAGAAAAAAGCTCTGAAAACTGGAGGACGGACCACAGACCCCTCAGTGTGACATTGCAAAACAGTCCTTCCAGGTCTACAATAATAGAGAGGAGGAATTAAAAACACAAAACCTCAAATCAGGCTAAATACGAAATTCTGGCAGCTGCACTCAGACAAGGGCCCCTTGGACCTCACAAACAAAGGTCCTCTGCACCAGATTCCATGCCTCCAGGTGCCTGCTTCAAGTGTGACTGGCAGGAGCACAGGGCAAGTACTTGCCCTAACCCTAAGCCTCCAACTAGGCAATGCCCACTCTGCCACAAAAGGGGACACTGGAAATGGGAATGCATTCAACTAGACTCTCCCTCCAGTTTGGTAGCATACAATTCTCATAGGTCCATGGACACAAACCCCAGATTGGCAAACATCCTTGGCCTGGCAACAGATAGCTCATAGACATTGACAGAAGATTGACTCCACCCTGACTTGCCACCCCCACCGCCATTACTCACTCCCATCCAGAGTAACACTGTCAGTATCTGGTAAGCCTACCTCATTCCTATTGGATATTGGGGCAAGTCTTTCAGTGCTATCAGAATTTTCTGGTCCCCTCCAATATTCCTCCACCTCTATTGATGGTATTGATGGAAAACACAGCATACCTACACAAACAGGTCATTTCTTCTGTAACCTGTTTTGACACTCCATTCTCTCACTCCTTCCTAGTCAAACCCCAATGCCCAACTCCCATAGTTGGCAGGGACATCCAAACCAAATTCAATGCTTCCATTAATTTTAATTTCCAGTGAAAGCAACATAACACCCCAAACTCTTCTGCCTCATTTATCCTCTTATGCCAATCAGATGTTCTTCCTTCCCCTCTAAAATCTCTGCCAGCGCTCCTCCCTGAAGTTCCAACCACTGTATGGGACACCTCCAGTACCACCATTGCCAATGACCATACTCCTATCAAAATTTCCCTACAAAGCCCTGCCTCCTCCCTTCAACAATCCCAGTATCTCCTCAGTCTTCAAAGTCTGCATGACCTAAAACCCATAATTTCTTGCCTTTTCAAAGCTAACAGTCTTCGACCCAATCTTAGCTATCAAAAAAGCTGAATGTACTTTCCAGCTAGTCCAAGACCTCTGTCTCATTAATCAGACCATTGTTCCTATTCATCCCATAGTCCCCAACCCCTACACCTTGCTCCATCATATTCCCTTTACTACAACTCATTTCTCAATGAGAGAAGGATCAACTCACCCTATAGCAAAAGGCAATTCACTAGCAAATGCAGCAGCTAAGTGGGCTGCTAACCAGGCCCTCCTCTCGCCAGCCACCATAGTCCTTACACAAAGCCCAGAGAAGTCCCCATCACACCCCTCCATACTCCCCATTTTCCCTTCCTTTACTCCATCCTATTCTGCCTCTGAAAATCAAAAATATTGTTAACTGGAACTCCCCTCAGAAAATGGTTGAATTTTAATAAATCAAAAAAATTATTCACAATCATTACCAAGAGAAATCTATCCTCTCGGCTTTCTATTCCAAATTTCACTCAGGATACCTTCCCTTTCTTTATCTACTCAGTCTTTACATGCATTCCCTAACAGTGGCTAACCCTTTCAAACTAATCACCCAATCATGTCACATATGTGCCCAAACATTCCCCCAAACAGCTCTTAGACCCCCCCCTCCATTCCCCACCCAAGTTCAGGGACACCTTCCAGGCCAAGCCTGGCAAATTGACTTTACTCACATGCTATCTAATAAAAATACTAAATATCTCCTCACCCTGGTGGACACTTTCACAGGATGAATAGAAGACTTTCCTTCCACCTCAGAAAAGGCTGACACAGAAGCCTCTGTCCTCCTTAATCACATCATTCACAGATTCACCCTTCCCACCCCTCTCCAATCAGACCATGGCCCAGCTTTCATTTCAAAGATGACTAAACTCATCTCTGACACTGTGCACATCACATGGAGGCTTCACATCCTGTATTGCCACCAATTCTCAGGAAAGGTGAAGTGTGCAAATGCCATCCTAATACTGCACCTGACCAAGCTAATGTTTGAAACCAAATTTACCTGGATCAAACTTCTACCCCTGACTCTTCTTCATTTATGATTTCTCCCCTGAAAACCTCTCAATCTAAGCCCTTTTGAACTCCTCTATGGCCACCCTTTTGTGCTCCAAAATTTTCCTCTCTCCTCACCCCCTCCCATTCCTGACACCTGGACAGCTTTACACCTAACACTACACCTAATCAGACAACATGCAGAACAATTATTTCCTAAACTTACTAATTCTTCCAAATTTTCCTTAAACCTACAGCCAGGAGACTTAGTGTGGAGACTAAGACTCTCCAAACCCCCTTAACCCAAAATGGGTAGGTCCATGTCAGGTAGTCCTCACAACCCCCAGTGTAGCCAAACTAAAATCATTTCCACACTGGATGTACCACTCCAAGATTAAAAAGGTAGAAGCAGCTTCACCCAATACCCCTCACAATTCATTGTCACCCTCCTCCCCCATTACTCTACAAAATATTCTTCCTTATCCAGTTTCTACTTCTATATGCTTGACCCAAATACCTGAAGACCTAGAGGACCAGGATTCTGCCCTATAAACCTATGTCTCTTTACCGCTCTTCTCTTTCCTATCCCAACTTTCACCAATTTTTTATTCTTACCACCCCAGGACCTTACTTGCTCCCAGAACCCTTAACACCACAATTCAAATTTTTCAACTTCACACATGAGCTATGGCTTCAAGGAACTTAATGGGGCTTCTCATATATTCAGTTTTCCTTCTTCCCTTTTGCCTCCTTTTTGTCTGACACTAATACCTCTTTATATATCTGCACTTATTAAAACCTCTAAGGACCTGCTGGTAAATTCTAGTAACACATCAAGTGCCTCCTGATGGATCTGATTACCCCTTAGAAATATAGGTTTTGTAGCCCAGCCAACACCCCTTAACACTGAAGGATTCCTTCACATGCACCAAGATGACAGAAGAAAGTTTGGAGAATCAGCCATACAATGTATCACCTTTAAATATATGACTGTCAGATATTTTGCCTTGTATACTATGATCCCCATAACAGGTCAACTGGGCACTTTTACTAAAACCCTCTATCTCACATGCTCCACTCCATATTCAAGCAAAGGAGAGGACAACCCGGTGTGCTCCCTCTTCCTCCCTCTGTGTAACTATACATTTTATCGCCCCAATCTCACCCATGAACACATTACCTATACGGGACCCACAAATAAACCTATGAAAGCCTTTATTCCCTGTGCTCTTTGGAGTTTGTCACTAAAATGCAGTCTTTATTCTGCCAAGGTAGCAGCCCACTAGCTGATATGCTTCTATTAAATATAAATCCTAACACCTACAATCCAGACCACTACAGATTCCTCCCTCTACCTGAATAGCATTCTTAAACCTCCCAAAAAACCAAATTTTAATTGAAAAATCCCAACTTTCAAATATCCATATTGATCTCCAGTCCCTTGGAACAGCACATATGGCTACTATTTTAATTTTTACTTTTTACCAGGGCTGGGCATGGGGCCACAATAGACTCCAACTAAAACAGGTTGTCTCCTACCACCTCTCTGTCCACCTTGTCTATAACAAGGGAATATTCTTCCTATGGGGAAATAACACATCTGTTTTCCCACCAACTGGACAGGAATTTGTACCTTGGTCTTTCTCACACCACCCCACTTTTATTTCATTGAGGAGGAACCCATCCCCATCCCAGTATACACCTTACTCAGGCCAAAATGAACTATTCCTCTTATTCCTCTCCTGATAGGCCTGGGGATAACTACAGGAGTAGGCACAGGAGTGGCAGAAATAGGAGTTTCCACCTACCATTTCATGGTTCTATCTAAAGAAATAGCAAATAGCCCTAGAGAAATCTCAACCTAATTATCCACTCTTCAGGACAAAATAGTTTAATTGGCAGCAATCATCCTCCAAAACACGCAAGGACTAGATTTATTAGCCTCAGAAAAAGGAGGCATCTGTGCCTTCCTACAAGAAACCTGCTGGTTTTACACTAACAAATCTGGCTTGCTGAGAGACAGTGTAAAAAGGTTAAGAGAGCAAGTTACTAACTTTGATCAGTATTCCTCCTCATGGAATATGGGGTGGTCTTCTCCCCCAGCTATGTTTTCCTGGGTAGCCACTTTCCTCTTCCCTGTCTTTTGGCCTTGCTGTTGGACCTTCCCTGTTTCAGCACCTCATTTCTTTTTTTTACAGAGGACCATCAATGCCACTAGGGATCAGAAGGTCCAAAACATTCATTTGCTGAGCCTACAGGAGTCCTTAGCCGATGCCCCCTCTCAGCAGGAAGCAGTTTAAGAGATATCATCATCCCCTTTTCCCTTCCACTCCTTTTCTTATCATATAGAAAGAAAAAGGCAGGAATGTTAGGTAGAAGCTGACTTAGGCAAAACCATTTTGAGACATTTCCTCCATCTTAGAATGAGTCACTTCTGGGTCACTTCTCACCCACCTGTCTCTCACCTCCCTCTCCCCCTCCAATACTCTACAGTCATGCAAAGGAACCCTAAACACTCCCATCATCATGAGAAAGGACTCTTCACTGAAACTCCCTAGCACTGACCTAATCCCCTCTTCCCCACTCTCCCAATATCTACCCCAGGCTGTAAGCAGAAGAGGGGTCCCAGCATCCACTGGGCCTCCCCTCTGCAGGTTTCTCCCCAATAAACCTGTTCCTGTGAGTCTCTCTCTTTTTCCTTTATTTCCTTCATTTGCTTCTTTCATTACAGTTACCACAAAGTAAAAATCTAAAATAGGAAAATTAAAAATAAAAATATTATCTAAACACGATGCTGAAGTAAATCAATTAGCCATGAGGAAAGACTATGAGTGAGTAAAACAAAGAAAAATATTATAATTAAACTAGAAACCAAGTTATCATATGGCTGTAGTAAAACCTTAGCTTTTGGTAATTGCCATGAAGGTAAATGGATTAAATTCCCCAAGTAACAGACAAAGTGAATGCATGGATTTAAAAAAGACCCAATTAATTATTGCACTATAGATATACATGAAAGTTAAACTCACTATAATATGTTTATATGTACAGAGGATATTTTGGTAACTTTAAGATGTACTCCACATCCATTCCCATTGTTGAAATGATAGGATTTCACGCTTTTTATGGCTGCATAATGTCCTGTTGTATAAAAATACCACAATTTCTTTATCCATTCACCCATCAACAGACATTTGGCTTGATTCATATCCTGGCTAATTTGAATAATGTTGCAATAAACATGGGACTGTAGGTGTCTCTTTGACAAACTGATTTCGTTACCTTTATGTAAATACAAAGGAGTGGGATAGCAGGATCATACCCTCATATTTTTAATTTTTTGAGGAACCTCCATCTTGTTTGGAAAAACTTAATTTTAATGAAACTAAATGCAAACATGTGTGATTCTCTTCTATCACCAGAGAATAATTAGAAGGTCTGATATTTTATCCAAATTCCATAATCTACTAATCAAAATGTATCAAAAAAAAGAGAATGGATATGGTTTAAAAAGAGCTAGAAGTCAGAAAAACTGGATTTCAAATATATTTCTAACACTAACAATATGACAATATATGGGAGTACTCTGATTCTTAGTTTTCCACCCATTCAAACAAGTAGGTTGAACTAAAGTATATCTAAGTTACTTCAGAGATACTTTAGTTCCTCCATCTTAAGACAAATAAATGGAGGCCAACAAAATTTATTCAATTATTATTTTCATCATTTTCAATCTTTCAATTAATGCATCAATTAAAACTAAATAACTAAGATGTATGATAATTAATGGGATCTAGTATTCTCAAAGTTCAATAATTTATATCCTTTCCCTTAAAGTGGAATAGAACACGATAGCTTCTCAGAGAAAAAATGATTTGCAATCCATACTTTGATTTGGCATAATTCCTGAAAACAAAAATTGCTATCCCAATATAGTTGCAAATAACTAAAAATAAAATGATTGCTCTCCTAGGACATAGTACCATGAAAATATTTTCAAAAGTGAGGAATTGTTATGCTTATGCTTTACAGTCATTCATGAAGCTGTTAAATCAAAAAGGAGTGCCTTTATTTCAGAAGCAAACAATTCTTTCACCAATATCATCAAAGTGTAGTAGAGTCATATCTCAATATGATACAATGTGAAAGCAAAATTACACTGTACTGCAAAAATATTTGTTCTAGATTAATTAAAGCAAACAGAGAAACATCATTTGAAACTATTGATTTTTTAAAATTTTTCTTATCTCAGCTCCAATGCATAGAAATATTTCTAGCCAATAAGAATGATTTGCTTCCAATATTGCTGTGCTGTACTATACCCACTTCTCTGTCAATCTCAAGTTATTAATGAATGAGCAAAAGTTGTTTTTCAATATTATTGACAATTATATATTAGTTTATATCAACATGACAACAAATAAAACATGAAATTTCAAATTCTCTGCTATCTCATTTGGTTCCCAAACTGAATTTATATCTATATTCTCCAATTAAGACTTCTTTTCCCTACCTTACATTGCCAGGACCTACCATTTTTTGCCACTTACTAGTTTTTCATGTTCTGTATCAACTAAGAAATGTAGGTATACAAGTTACCATTTGCCAACTCCTGTGCATAGTTTAAAAACGGAGAGAGGGATAGTGAGAGAGAGAAAGAGAGAATCAATTTTTTTTTTGCTTTTCACATGGCTTTCATTGCTCTGAGACTTCATTACATATGTGGTGCTGGGATTTGAACTTGGATACTCATGCATGCCAAGCAAGCACCTTAATCGCTGAGCTACCACTCCAGCCCCTGTGCATAATATTTTTAAAAGTTTGCAAGTAAAACTCCATTTGTTGACATTTGTTTAATGACTGTTACAATATTTTAATTTCTCAGTGGTAGAAAACGAATAACACTGTATGATGTCATTTTAACACACCTGGCAATATTTTCTTTTTTCCCTGCCTTCTTACATTCGCATAAAATCATCAAGATATCATGTTTTTGTCTCCAGTAAAGTCTGATCTATATTACACTAGCATATAACTAAGATTTTACTTGAAAAATTAGAATACTTTGTCTTCACTTACACAATCTCATTTAAACACTGAAATGTAAAGAATAATAAACCTAGGGTCAGAAGACCTGGATCCTGATTTCAGCTCTGCTGTATTTCATTTGAAGTTCAGTTAATATTCAGAGCCTCTATTTCCTCTCTAGTAAGAAATACTGATTACAAGGGCAAACTACAAGTCTTGACAGGAAATAGTCAAAATACTCTGAATGAAAT